>JAARMF010000712.1:44804-59581 GCA_022844705.1 Toxascaris leonina | reverse complement strand
GGGGGGGGGTCGCCTAAAACTTTAGCTTATTTGACCTGTGTATCATTGGTGAACGGGAAGGGCCTTTGCAGTTTACGTGCACAATCTGCTTCACTATCGCAGCAGTGGAATGTGACTACCACTGCAATTGCGTTGAATGCAAAGTATGCACCTTATCGCATAAATGCGCATAGTTGAGCCCAATACTTTTAATTGCGCTTCTCTGCGTACGTGAAAACTGCAAATGTTCATAATTGAATCTGTGTTCTAAAATTAACGAGTAAAAATCATCAAAAATTGTGTGAATTATTAATTTCATTCGAATCCAGACGACCTTATTCCATTGGACGATCCGATCGCTTGGGAAGAATATGCGACTCCATTCCCGCCGAGACGATCTGATTCTATTTCAAACCAGATGATCGGATTCCACTTCGATTCGGATGGTCCGATTCCACCCCATCGAGATTATTCAATTGATGAAATTTTATATGCGAAATCCACTGAATATTTATGTCCACTTTCATTTTTGTTTAAATTCGGCCATATTTGATTATATTCTTTGCCCAATTAAAGTAGATTCCAGAGTTGGCTATCCTTTAATAGCATTTTTTGAGTATGGGAAACGTCTCACTCCTGTGTTATTATTCACTAATTGCATGAAAAATGAGTATGAGGTGCGATGGTGAAAAAATAAGCCCTTCAATTTCGTTGAGAAAGGAAATATTTTTCGTTCAAATCTACCTATCATTCGTTTTGCTATCCGCGGTCACTATAGAAGGAATCCGGATGTGTGTCATTAAAAAATTGCGGGTATGTGGTAACTTGAAACGAATTTCGTCTGATAGTAAAGAAAGGTGAAGCCGACTTGAGAGGTCGATTGCGCTCGAGGGTCAGCGATCGCCGCGATGCATTGCTTATGTCGTAAGCACGTCTCAAGCTGTCGGAAGCAAAGCGGATTGATTTCCTATCATCTTTAGGGAATTATCAGTTATTACGGATTGATGCAGAGAGCATTAAATAGGATTGATGAGCTGCTTATTAGTGATGAATATCCTCAATATCCTCGTCTGAGTCATTTCCTATGAATGGAGATAAATGCTATGGAATATTACGATTTTGCTTGCAAATTCAGAGGTATACTTTTGAAGATGGGGAAATTTATATTCCCTCAGTTGCTTCATGAAACGTTCAAACTTTCTAATTGCTTCTTCTGAGCTGCATGAAAAGTGAAATTATTGCGAAATTGAAACACAATTGCTAGAAAAGACCTAATTTTTGTGTGTCATCGTTCATTTAGCATAGCTTTTGTTGTATCGTTGGCATATTTTATAAATTTCTTCACAAGAGATATAAAACTCGAGAAGACCTTTCATTGCAACAACGGAATTTTGCGAAAAATTGCCTGATTATTAGTGCAAGAGAAGTTTTATATTGAGACTAGCTGGGATATACCTTAGCGTGTACTATACCAACGATCAACTACATATACGTCCATTCGAGTGTTTCATCGTTCTATTTGATCGGTGGATCGAATAGCAAATATTCCACAAGCGATTTGCATGTATAGTCATTATTTGCCATTGAAATGTGAGACAACAAATTGCACATTTCGCAATAAATCCGATGATTTTAATTGTTCGTTTTGTTTGCATTTCCTAAATTCTTGACATTTTTATTGCTCATCCGGTTTGAGAAATGATACTTAATAATGACCTTCGAAATCATTATTAACAAGCAAATTTGTATGGGAAAAAAATTTCTGCATTGTTTTAGATGAGCAAATAGAAATGTTGACTTAACTGGTGAGATCTATCGCTTTGCCTAATTTTTGAGTTGCCACTTCCGCTTTATATGATTCGTTTACAACTTTTTAATGGCATACAGATATTAGTGGGGAGGGTTAGCTCCGCATTTATTAGATTATGATGCAAGGATTCAAGATTTTTCTTGACTTATAACTTCAATTAACATAAAAATCTCTATTTCTTTTTCCACTTGATTGCAATTGCTCAGCTATACGTATATTATTAACTCATCAAATCTTGCTCTACTTAGCGGCAATCTCATCTGACGATCTTTTCGGTTATTAAAGGTCATATTCCTATGCATTGTTCATGAGATGCTTTTAACGAGTGCCGTTCAAATCTAGCTTGAAAAAACGTCACCATTCAACACCGAAATATTTCTTCTGTTTTTCTTGATTTTCTGATATTTCCGTTTTGCTTGGTTGTTATCTTTTTTCTCCATTTTTTTTCTCTCCCCATTTCCACTTTTCATTTGTTTCTCGCTAGCTATTTGTACCGCAATTCATCACTTCCTTACTCTCTTATTTATCTAGCTATTAGCTTTTCCTAATTTCTCAAAGATCTCGTCTTCACTTAGATTAAATTAGCATTGTGCAGGATTTTAAGCTGCAACTAGAGCTGTCCGATAATAAATTTCTGTGTGCACTCATTTGTTTCATTATTAGGAAACGATCACAAATTGCTGCGAAGTCCTATCGTTCCGATCTCTTCATACCTTTTCAGTTGTATTTATTATCCGATTCTTCGGCTCCATTTTAGTCTAGTCATAGGTAACATTCTTGTCTGATAATATGATAGTGTTGATATTTGTAATCGAGTTCACATCCATCCTCTTGAGGTCTCAAGAGGAAATCGAAAGAAATAAAAGTCATTATTGGAAGCACAATTTTAAGTGAAGCAACAATTCCATTTGTATTATTACTTCGCAATTATGAGTTCTTTAAATGAGTTTGCATTTGCCTATAAACATTCTAAGGGTTCAATACTTTCTCCGATGATTCAGCAAATTTTAGTAAATTCAGCAATTTGACAATCCTCTGACTGTTCGAAATTTCCGAAAATCTCCAACGTTTGATCAGAAATTTTCAAAATAAACTCTATAAAAGCTGCAAACTAAACAAAAAATATCCTACATCGGCATTTCAGTTATGAAAGCCTCTAGTAAAACGATAAAAAGCATCGATGTTTATGTCGCTTGAAAGCTCGTTTGATCCGCTTTGTTCTTCGTAACTCGAAACTGGTGCGATTTGCCTTATTGAGGAGACGTAACAACCTGAAAAGTGCCCCATTTTTCTTTCTTATGTTAAGGTGTATATAAGCATGAGTAAATCATAATGCAGGGCAGCGAAAGTGTTCGCTATTCATAGAGAATTTCATTTTGAGTTCTCTACGAGAAAGAGGGAAAGGATGAGAGTGGCAATGGCACTCTATCCTTTCTTTTGAAACGTTTCCTTAACGGGTGAGGCAAGCCAGTTTTCTTTATGTTGCAACCTTTTGTGTAATCAAGCATGTTGCGTGTGCTCGTCTGCGTTTGTCTGTCGGCTAGTTATTTCTCGCTCAGTCGTACAACAAGGTCATTGAATTCAACGAGTCTGTTGATGTGTTTCAATTCGTGAGCAAATAGGATTTGAGCTGTTGTTTGCTCGCATATCAACGGTACGTTGGCTATGAACGTACAACGATAACAATAATTAGATGACATTGATGCCGATTGATTTGGTTAGCAAACGAGAGGGCTAATGAGCTCACTGAGCTATAAGTAGACGGTTTTTGCCGATAAAAGGATAGAGCGATTTGATCGGGAAAGATCACCACCACAAATTCGTCGGTGATTTGCCACAGAACGATGAAATGGGGAAACGATTTGATCTACGCTCGAGTGAGAGGATGATCTGCTTGGGAAAGGAGTGGTATTCCTGGGAAAGAAATCGTTCACTTCTGTGCGATTACTCGTCTGCCTTGCTGAGAGTGATTTTTGAGGCAGCAATTTATGTTAGCACATTCATTTACTTCTCAATAGAGGACAGTTTTGTCAACTATGCTACTGCAAAAAAACTGCATTGTACTTCGGTGGTTAAGAATTATTATTACTCCATTAGCTCAATTTTTTTTGTTGTTCTGCAAAATTACGGAAATAATAATAATAATAATAATAATAATAATAATAATAATAATAATAATAATAATAATAACAATAATAAAATATTTAATAATAATAATAATAATAATAACAATAATAAAATATTGTGCATTATTTCTTCGCTACTGAACTTTATGTAATAGAAGAGCTTTGCAATAGCTTAACTGATTTCTCCGATGGGAAATGGACTACTCATATCCAGGGAAGGTAAAAATATTCGACGATATTTCATGGGAATAACGTTATCAGATACTTACGCTTCACGGAAATGTCTCTCCGAAAAACCGACATCTTAAAGAAGTGACATTACGGGAAGCTTCAGTCCGGCTTCACATAACAACTGACTCGCAAAATTCATACAAATTATTTTTGACATCGAAAAATGGGCAATCGCAATTCGCTCCACTTTTACACTAACGAATCTTCAATGACTCTCGAACGACCCATTTTGAAGCCTTTTTGTCATTATGTCTACAAATTACTGTCGCGTTCCAAGCGTCCAACAAGCATTTAAATGTTGCCATCTGAGGTTGAAGTGATTTCTCCGAATTGATAATCGAAGCACGAAACTCATCGGCTTTCATCGCAGCAATTTGTCTCTTCTTAAATTCGTTCTGTCACTGCTCGAAGTTTTAATTTGATACGTTTTATTGTTTCATTTGTTGTTATGACCTCAATTTTCCATTTATTTCTCGGCATTTATTTGTTGCACATATTTTTCTTTTCTACCGTTAAATAACGAATTTTCCAATCGACAAAGAAACGGTTCATTCTTTGAAACACCAAAGGCAACGAGGTACTGCGAGATGATATTTCTGTTAAGGTATCCAATACGCCAAAATTTATTGGGGGAGGGGGGGGGGAGGGGAGGGAGTGGAGAGGGCATCGGTCTTGTCATAAAGTACTAGGTTTCATTTAATGTAAGAAGGAATAGGATAGGGAAAGAAGACAGTAAGGATACACAATCAAATATCCGAACCAACGGTGCCAATTGGTGATTGAGCATGACGGCGATAATCAACAAGCTACAATTATGAGCAAAATGAACGATGCCCACATGCTGTTAAGCACAAATGAGGTCAAGTACAGGAAGTTCGCTGATGTTTGACTACGATTTTCTTGAGCGAATGATTTCATAAACTGAGAGGAAGGTGGACTGGATAATGAGAGAGGCAGACTGAGCAGTGTGAGAAGCGGATGAGAGAGGTGAACTCGACAGTGACAGAGGTGGATTGGGCATTGAAAGACGTTGATTGAACAGACAGAGTGAGCAGGATTGTTTCTTCAATATCTCTGTCCCTCTCAATACCGTTTTGTATGTTTATTCTTGTTTCCATATTCCACCATTCTTCTCTCCTTGAAATATGAACACTCAAAGAAGGTTTTGCCATATTAAACCAAAATAATTTGATGATAGTTCGATAGATAACCAGAATAGGTTTTAACGCAAAGAACTTTCTCAAAGGTCTTGGAAAGACTGAGTTGGTGACTACGAAAAGAATCAAGCTGCTTCAGTGGGTGGCAATCTACTGCCGCTGCCGTATTCACGTTTAAGCGTATTTCCATCTGATGAAGTGATAACTGAGGATCGCTATCGGCGAATTTCTATAGTCTCAGAATAGCAGTCATCATTCGATAATGAACGAAATTGTTGCTCGCAGATGAATTTCGAAGCCACAGCTTTCAGCTTCTCGAGTAGATAGATGCTCTAAAACGAGTGTCAAAATGCAGAAAATTTGTGGATTCGGAACCCGTCAACGGTAAATATTTAAAACAGTGATAAGTGAAGAAGATTTAAGTTGGCTCCGGCAGCCAACGTTCGCCATATGCAATTTTCATGGAAATGCAATTTGCTTAGTAAATGTGCAATGCAATTTGTCCTAATCACTTGAACAATCGCAACAAATTGTTTCTTTGATTGCAATAAAAGCGTCGAGAAATTTGGATCTCGTCGAGAAATTCTTCACTAACATTAATAGCAAAACGAGACGCTATGTGATTGCCTGAATGGAACGCATGAAAAAAATTTCTTCTCAAACACGTTCATCATTCGCTACGTTCATATCGAAGATTTGTGAAGTGTCATCGTCGTTGTTTGTTTTTTCCATTCTTTTTTTCCATACATCGAACTGCAAGTAAATATATTTTAGGCTTTCGATCATCAACGACCTCTGAAATTTCCGTTCGATCATTTCTTTGATTTGTGATCATCAAATTTGCGAAACGATGCTCAATGATCACATGAAAGTTGATGGTGCTGACATCTGTCGATTTCATTGTAGCGTTGTCGTTTTTCATCGATCAATTTCTTTTTCGATTACCTATGATTATCTCGTTCTTTAAGTCGAGGATGCCTCCGAGAAATAACATATGAAACGGAGATTAGCGGTGATCGACTATAAGCTTCGATTGTGATAGCATAATTAAGCTGCAGGCATGATCGATACAGATATGGTATCTTTCGTGGGAACCATAGTAAGTAATGAAGTCATTTGAGCTAAGAGGTAAAGACCTCCTATATTCGAGAGTTGACGCATGTGAAGCCGATATTGCAATTGATTCGGATCTTGAGTGCATATTGCAATGTTTCAATGTTGCTAAAAAGTGATCCAAAATCGCAAATTTCATTCTCAGCGCTTTCTAGCATAGATGCTGCAAGAATTATCGAAAAGCCTTCACTACTTATGTCGATTCGTTTTGGAATAATGCACTTATGGTTGTTAGCATTACCAACTTTTTGAGGCCGTACTCTTAGAGAATGTCGAAAAATGTGCCACTCGTATTGCTTTGTAATAAGTTTGTCGTGGTCTCTATCGGCTATATTGAAATTTGCAAGTTTTGGAATAAAACAGACATAGGTCTGACTCCATCTTTTGCTGTGAAATTATCAGCGACAGTTATCATTGATAAGGTTTAAGAAGTTAAGATGACTCTAAACTCACTTCCTCGAGACGCTTTTGAGTACATTGCGATATGACAATTGAGACGATTATTGCTCAAAAGCTTTTTTCAATGGCGATGTTGCAACAGCGGTTTTTAAAGCATTCGGAACAATAATAATATATACGAGACTACACCTGAGTAGGACACATAAAGAATAGCAAAGACTAGCAACAGTCTCGTTGATGAAATATGAAGGTATCAACCAAAAAACCTCTTTCTTGCCAGTTAAATATACTCTACTCTGATTAATAATACCAAAAGCAGGAAGAATTAAAATATAAACCTAACACCATTTTTAACCTTTCATAGCATTTCAACACTTTAACATTTTAACACCTGACCATTTTTATAGCAAACAACTTAACCAACCAACTAAAAACCTCGACCCAANACAACTTCATTCCACAAAACAAAAAACTTCTTCCTTTTACAAACGCTTACTATTTATTATCCTCATATTCACTTCACTATTCCGCTCTTTCAAGGTGGATGGAATGATGGAATGGTTTCAGTGAATTTCAGATTTTGCGAGCCACTAAGAAAGAATGGGGGCAGCTTATTGGAGAAAAATAGGCGCATTTTACACTGTGGGAAAAGATGTTGGCTAAAAAGTCTGTCCGCCATACTTTTGTAATGCTCGTATGAATGTGCGGATCGGATTTTTGTAAGCGTTTTCTTTTCATTTTCTTTTCCTTTCATGCTGGGAAGACAAAATACGCATCGCAAAAAATTTGAAGTTGAAAGTCGACACAATTTTGAGTTATGCCATTTTATACACTTCTGCACAATCGCATGTTATTTGCACTATTTAGATATGTGTTCGCGCAGTTTGCTTTTGCATATGTGTGTCTGCAGTTTCAACTGGAGGTCAGTGAAGCGCGATTTCTGAAGTTTTATAGGTATAGGCTGCCCTGAAGCCTCACAACAGCTGTCAGATTAATTCGGCAACGTTGAAAAGAGTGGCCATTAGAGCATATATATATATATATATATATATATATATATATATATATATATAGCCTAGAACTGGTCAAAGCAGTTTTATTAGTTGGTCGGGAACCGTTTTTGGGTGTTTTTTACATTTGGATTACTTTCGTTGATCGTTGCATAAATATTTTCGCAATAATTTCAAAGCGAATGCCAATGATAAATAAGATCGCCTACACACAAAATTAGAATAAGCTGAATCGCTTAGTATTAGCATCATCTATTGCGTAACAAACAAATCAAGCAAGTTATTTTCACAAATGAAATCATCGATGCATCTAATGCAAAGTCGATATTCCACGAAAAACTCATTGAACATCGAGAATAATAATTATTGAATCGAAATGATTGAATGCTATAGTTAGAGACAATTATTAAAGTGAACATCATAGAACAGCGTCATATACTCTAATTGCTAAAAATTTCACCACTCTCTTAAACATTGTAATCACTCGTTTTCGACGATTTCCTATTATGCAGCAAAAGTGATAAGCACTTCGGTGGAACAATTGAACACTTATCGTTTTGCACCGAAAACTTTTTCGTTGGTTGGTGTTTCCCGTCTCTCTTTTTTTGATGTTTTTATTGATATATTTTTTATATTAAATTTTTTATGTTCCAATGAGTTGAAACAAATGGAAGTGATACTGTCTGATTGTGTATCTACAAAAACCGTTATCCAACTATACAATTGTAATATTACGACAGACCATTTATAGCACTCTTCAAGTTGGGGTCAAATTGGTCACACTGGTCAGATTGGTCAGTTTTTAAGTAAAAGTTTAAACTGAATAAAGAAAAACAACCTTTTCAGCGTTTATCATTAATATTTGCTAATTCATTGATTAAATGCTGATGAAAGTAATTTCAAAACTGCAGAAGAAAGGATGTTTTAAAACAGTAAATGAACAAAAAAACATCGAATTTCCTCTAGAGGGGTGAATAGAATTGTATGCGCAATAATGGAGGAAATAACGAAAAATGCGCCAAGGGTGTTTTGAGGGTCGATCGACACCATCATACAGACAGCGAGAGGAAAGAGAGCTATGTGCGTGTATTGAGCTTTCACAGAGGGAAGGTGGTCGAAGCGTGTTGGCCTCTCGCTGCTCACACACCACTTCGGCACTCGCAATCGATCATCAAGCGCCTTTTTTTTGCTCGGAGTTCTATTCACTTGCTAGCTGCAGCGTATGATTTGCTTCACTTGCCCTCATTGGAATCTTGCATTTGTTCTTGTAACGTTGAAATATTGGTACATATCTTCGCTTACCTTTACGCTTCCCACTCACCTGCTCTTCCACTCCTTTGCCACATCCCGCAATTCTTTGCTACAACTGCTCTATTGCTTGTGGAACTAGAATAGAAAACATGAAGCATAGTAGCTTATTCTTTCAAACTGCGTTTTTATTTCTGCTTCATGCGTTGCATAGTTCCTGCTCCTCGCTGGTGTAGTTTCAACTGATGAACGACAAGACTTCTGTAATAAAGTTTGGAGACAATCGATTGACATTATACGTTGGTATCCCATCAATTAAATTGCTATGTAACTGTTTGCGCCAAACGGCGTCAAAGAATTCCAAGAATCAGTTCCGTTCAGAAGTCAATCAAATCTAGCGGTTCGATTCTATTGGAAGGCCCAATTTTTGTTGAATATTTCACTGCCCGATAGCCTTGGGTGGATGGCTTCGTACTGCAAATATAATATCTCAGACTCTCTGATGTGCTTTCCTATCCCTCATGTGCTTTTCAGAAATTTGTTCCATAAAAGCAAATTACGACGGTTTACAATTCTATACATATCCGAGTCTGTCTATCTACATAGCAATTTCAGCTTCAACTTCACTTGAAATAAAGTTAAATAATTTGATGAGTATAACGCGTAGCTTAGAATGATAACTTCCTATTCTTCTATATATTCACGCTGTTTCATTAAGTTCCGGACGAACGGTAGAACGATGAAAAGATGCCTAAAACATGTCGATAGCATTTCCACGTTATGCAGCTTTGATTGCAGAAGAAAAATAAGCTCTTCGTAGAAGATTTGTATGAGCAGTCGAGGGAGTTAGCATAGAAATCCATTACCTTGGGCTTTTTCATTTACAACTTGTAGAAATAGATGATCAGATGAGCGGAAATTGAAATATGCAAATCATGTCACTTCTGCTGAAATGTCTCTTCATAGAGGTGATTTTTGCAATAAAACATTGGTTTATTGCACGGAATTGCAAACGACGCTGTCCTTATGCATATCTTATATTGTAGACATTTGCACATATTCATTTCAGATGTATACAGCCCAAAAAAAGTTGAAAAACGCGCCAGAGAAGCAGTTCTGGCGATGAATTCTTTTTACCAGCCTGTTTACTCGATCAGCCATTTTCATATGTTTGCAGCGGATGTTAGAATATGCGCAATGACATCGCGATGTTTTAACTCTCTCAACCGTTGTACAATTCTGCAAAAGACGTCCTCTTTTTTTACGATCTGACAGGTAGAAAAATGAAGATCCGACCATTTCTTCGTGCATCCGAGAGTCTATCACTCTCCGCGATATTGCTTGAACAATTGGAAATTTGGCAAATGAGGTCATCCATAGAGGTCACTAGTTTTCATAGCTCCCTCTTCAGTAGTTCCTGAACTGAAAGCATAATGTAGAGCGACACACTCACATGCATCCACCTAAGGGCATCTCCGTCTTAACGCATCTCACAAGTGCAAAAGTTGATCGTAATTGCCGTTCCTATCCGCCCATCCATTCATCCACTAAATTTTATATTCAAAATGGTAATCGAGCAGTTATTTTGCACTTATCTGTCTTATCAATCGATAATGTATCGTTAATAAAAATTGTGGTTAATCGAGCGATCAGCAAATCAATTTGCACATCTTGTAAGATACCAGTCGAGTGATTCGTTCGGTTGGTTGTCCATCGTTGTGATGTTTAGGCTGACCCTAAAACTCTAATGGCCGAAATATTAACGACTGCTGAAAAGAAAATGAAGCTGAAGCATGAAAATCATTTGTCAAATGGTTAGCACGACATTGCCTTATTCTCCCATCCCTCACCCTCCCCCCTCCCCCCTCCCCACCCCTCTCATTTCCGCCTAATTCATCACTGTACATTTACTTCGTTAGGTATGACCATGCCGGTAAAGCGATGCCTTTATTGCGATAATTTCTCACTAAAATGAAGTAACTTTTAGCCGAGCTACTGAGGAAACAAATTCTTATCCTATATTTGTAACGACATTCAAATAATAAATTCGGCGTTGTGTTGTCTCAATGGAATATTCTATACTCGAATAGCAAAAATATTATAAATAAACAAATATTAACGATAATATTTCTTTGCTACAAATATTCAAATAGAACTTTCAATGTGCTCTATCATTTATATGTGAATTTATTCGATTATGCTATATTCTTTGCTAATAATTTTATCTATTATTTGCATTGTTATGTATTTAATTCAAATGAGAGCATAGCAAATTCTATGCGAATGAACGAAATGAAAAGAAAAACTTTTACATCAGTAATATGAAAATGATTTAATTCGCTATAATATATCCATCATCCACAATAGATAAATTATCTGGAATTTCATTGTGGGAAATAATTTTGTTTAAAAGGAGTTGAGGATGGGGGGAGGGGAGCGAGGAGGAAGGAAAGGATAGGAAAGGAGAAGGACACTGTAAGATGAATACTCGATTTGAAAATTACTCGAGCCAATAAAATTTGAAAACATCGAGTGCAAAGAATTAATCGGCCATTGGAATGGTAACTCTTTTAGACAATCCTTGGCATAAGTGAACAAGTACGTCATCTCATTCTACAACAGCAACTTTTTGTCAAAATCTACAAGTTGATATTCTTGCTTGATATCCATTTTTTCGACATTAAAGCCGAAGAATTTATTGGAATTCAACGAATGGAGGGATGAAATTTTGAAGAGATTTTCATATATATTACTCTAATTTCAAATTTTTTCTGCAATCAATGAACGAACGATCCTTTCGCTATCTTTATGAAAGAATAAAGAGGAAATTAAATGATCGATATGATTTTTGAAAATATTTCGAATGAGTAATGCTGACCGGAAATCTATCGAAGCAATCGAATATTTCTGAAAACATTCATCTTTTGAGTGCTTCGATCACTTCGGTGTATACAATTCCCATCCATTGACGTTTCTTTTATCGATGCACTCTTTATCACTTTCACGTCTATATTCTCCACTATTCGGTTCTATCTTCATTGGTATCTTTTCAACAGATCGATCGTATTTACCACTAATAACGATCATCTTTATGGAAATAAGCTTATATTCGGTGAAAATCATATAATAAACAATTCTGCAGACTAAAATCACCTATTGAATATAGTCGCTTTCGTCATAAAAGCTGATGCTTAAGAGCACTTCTAAATATTCACCTCAAGTGTATAAATTCCATAACGCAATTTATTCTGATGCTTCAATAGACACAAAAATGTTTTATTAAGCTTGCTATTGATAGCGATGTTCAATAGACATAACAATAATAGCAATAATAATATAAATAATAGTGTTTACAATAATATTCAATATCTATGAAAATAACTAATATCCTTTTCTTAGATGTTCACCTATGATAGAAGATGTCGAGTCTCTATTCGAATAGACACAATGCCTATTCATTTATGTTTCCTCATCATTGTTTTCTGTATTGATTGCAGCGTTCGTTATGACTTCCTCATAGGCATTTTTGATTATTTTAATTGCCCATCTTTTGTGATGTTGTGATATTATTTAGATAGTTGCAACGAATTATCTATTCACTGTATTTGAGAGAGGAATCTATTGAAGCTTCTTTTTGATAGTGATAAGCGATCGGGTTCCATTGATTCCATTGATAAGGGTGATAAGCGGAATTGCACTGATAAGCGAACGATATATGCGTTGCAGCGTTAATTTTATTGCATATAGTGATGTGGTGGAAAAGAATTTTCTATGTGTCGATGCCACTTCCGTTTCATTGATCGCTCTTCTCTTGTTCATTGATAGCTTAGCAATATTTGCTTTGACAAAGCATATTTTCGCTTCTGTGTTGAATTATTTCAGCTCAAATATCTTCGAATGTTGAATGACCATAGAGTGACCATTAACTGACCTTCAAGTTGAAAGATGAAATTTTTGATGGGATGGATAGTAAATATTCGAGATGTCCAGAAATCTACATGTGGAACGATCCGGAAATTTGCACATAGAACGGTGCGGAAATTGGCATATGAGGGGACAATGAACGAAGACATAGATGATGAAAAGATGAACATTCCGCAAAGGATTTATATATAACAGTGGATTTGCTTAAAAATAAAGATACTTTCTTTGCATATTTAATTATTTTTTGGAATGTCGTAAAATTGATCTCGTTTAATAAAGAGATTTTTAAACATTTTTAGTTCTTAATCATATTTGCTCAATTGTTTTCTTTTTTCTTTCAATTTGATTGCTTGTTAGGGCATTCTGGAGACCAAAGTTTTCAATACGTTATCATCGGTTGTGGATCGATCGTTTTTGAGCATCATATAGGGAAATGGAGTATATAAAATTATTGCTTCTATATGCCACTAGTATTTTATATGAGAAAAAAAAGATCTATTCATCCTCGTAATATTTTTTCATTGATTCGGTTAAACCGAAACGAGGATTGAGGTGATGATCGTTTGTATTTTGTGATGAATAGTTAGTGCTGAAACTTATTGCAGTGTTGTTTTTATATTCGCTAGAGGACAGCTCTTTAAACGTTGAAGCGTTTGCTTTTTCAGCATTCGCACCCTCCCTCTTTTTTCTCCTCTCTTTCTCCCTCTCCCTGCTTCTTCTATCCTCTTCGCCTTCAGCTGTTCATTTCACCATAGGCCTAATCTTTTTCAAAATTGAATGTTCCTATTTCATTTCGAGTCGACGATAAATGTTTTGTCGTCAGTGTCGTTAAGCAAGCTATGATGGAATGAAAATTAAACAATCATTCCATTCTGAGGATATCCACGCATATTGCCTTTACGTTTCAGTTGCGATAATCAACTCCATAGATATTGACGTAATGACGCAAATGTTTTCAATCGGGATCATTCATACGAATGTCGCAAAAATGCCATCTTCAGAAGCTTATAATTCGTAGTTTATACTTTCATCCTCAATGTATACTTTGTCGGAAATGCCTGAGGGCATATTCTTAGTCGATCCATCCGTCTCTTCTACGATATATTGCATTTTTCCTGAAAAAAAAATCTGGGATACTGTAGTGTAGAGACTATCAAAGATTTGAGACGATTTGTTATGGAGTTTGTTTTTCATTTACATAGTTGATTATATGGCAACTAGCAGATGTAATCGTCTCGTAAGTATTGTTTTAAATCATAAACATATGGCACATATAAGAGCATCGATAGCAGCATCAAGAGAATAGAAATGTTGAGAAAGCGTCTCAATTAGTTTTAATTTTTCAACAAGGCGACTTTTTTTTTGAAACATTTTAGCAAATCATTTTTTAGTTTTCACTGTCTTCACGAACCGTCAAAAAAAAAAATGCTTTCGCGGAATATTAGCAAAATTCGATGAATTTCTCAAGCGAGAAATCAGTTCCATTGTCAGAGAAACAATTCAATTTAGGTATCTTTAAAATATTTTTATTTTATTGATTTATTTGTTTCTCGGATATAAAATACAGGATCATTGTGTGGTGATCATACATCTAAACGCTCGTCTATTGGGGCTCAATTATTTTCACGAGAAGATGCCCATATTGTCGAATATTTCTCGCGTGGAAATCACTTGGCATCAAATCCAGCTGCAGTAAAATATCCTAGATCAATCCTATGAGGCCACTCACAAATTGCTGCTTCTTTTTATATGACAATTCAAGACGTCATCGAGATTGGGG
>JAARMF010000712.1:11449-30947 GCA_022844705.1 Toxascaris leonina | reverse complement strand
GGTTCCTGTGTTTTTGCGCATTCAGTCTGGCTGTTGTCTAACTCCGCACTCCAACCACATACGATTTAGAAGGAACCAATAGCTACCTTCTCGAGATCCTTACAAAATTTGGAAGGGAATTTCCATTTCGCGCGGAAGAAAAGAATACATAGGTGGTTTTCAGCCGCAACAAGAGAGGTCTTAGGGAAGTTGAGAAACATCAGAAATTCAGCTCCTAGCAACATTTGCAATTTTTTTTCCCGTAACCAGAAAATTCCTTGAACTGAAATAAAAAAGTGTAATAAAAAATTTTGGACTCTCGGAGTCAATAATCTGGAATCGGTGACGAGCTGTCAAGTCCACAGTTATTTTCGCTTCGTAATAGACCAACTTTTGCTTCTGTTTCTGAACGTTGGAGTTTCGCTGTATTTTTCATCTACCGACAGTTTTGATATGCTCATCTACATTTTTATGGCCCTACTTTTATTTACCTTCACTTACCTTTGTTTACGTTCGTTTTGTCACCCTATCTTTATTTACCTTTATTTTATGTCTCCACCATCACTTAATAGACAACAAAATAGTTTTGTATACTTGCAGGGTTACTATTCGATGGTGCATTTCGATTGCGCGTAGCGAATGGTGACATAGATGTATTTATACCCGGACCATTATGCCTTAGCGGAAAGCGTTTCGATGATGAGCAAGAAATGTGGGAAAGATTTCCATATGCAGTGGGTGACGATCAACATGATCCATGTAATCCACTCCCCGATAAGGATTGTATTTCGAGGTTGGTATTATGCAGTATTGAATACCATCTCGTATATCATTCTTTGAAGGCTGTNCCACTCCCCGATAAGGATTGTATTTCGAGGTTGGTATTATGCAGTATTGAATACCATCTGGTATCTCATTCTTTGAAGGCTGCTACCATTTCTTCGTATATACTATTTGTTCTTAGAGTCATTCTTTTGGAAGGCTGGTTTTTAAGGGAAAAGAAGTTTTATTCCGAAAAAACGGGGTTTTGTTTTCGATAAAAGGGTTTTTTTCTTTGAAGAACTAGAGCTTGCTCGATATTCTGAAGTGTATATAAAGGAAATTCTCCGACGAATTCTGTTGCTATACTCAAATAATCTGTTATATTATTTTGTAATTTGTTCAGTTTTTGAAATGTTTTGTTACTTCATATAAATGACGTCATATGCGTTCTCCATGATGTGAATGCAAATATCGATTACTTTCAGGCGTTGTTATGGTTGGACGGTACCGTCGAATAAGCGTGTATTTATTGAAGGCGATGTTCGAGTGGATCTATACGCCAAGAAATCGGTGAAAGGTTTCAAGTGGATACTGGTTAGATATTATTTCCCCGATGGTTTTTTGGGGTATTTTTTAATGCTTTTTAAGTACCACTTAATTATAGCTTACAGGTGATTTAAGCTTGGAAATTCTATAGTTTGGGCTAATGTCATTGTATTTTATGAAACTTAAAAGGTAAATAACAAGAGTTGAGCCGATTTTCATCTTGACGGAGGTAGTAAGCAAAGCTTTAAGGGAATACCATACGCTGCTGTTACCATATTAAGTAAAATCATGTGGGGATATGAAATCGGATCGTTTTGAAAGTACGGCGGAGGGATATTATGGCAATCGTTGATAAATATTTAGACATTAGTTGAGTTATCTTGCAAAATTCCGAATGAGTTAAATACTGTGATACATTGAGCAGCTGTAATTTCATCGATTTCGTCGTTCTATTCATCGATGCAGCTGGCAAGTTGCTTGCTCTGGCTGGAAATACATCGCATGGTGGCCAGCATGCTGGCGACGTGGGTTTTGATTGTTCGGAGTTTCTTTCGTTTGCAGTTTTTCTTCCACGAAGTACCTAGAGGGCAGTAGGGGCTGCGATCTTTTTTGGCGGACTGTATTCGCCGTGACATGAGACCGTCATTGGATGCTGTGACCATTTTTTATGTGTTGACATGTCATCGCTAACCCCAGCCACACGCTGTTTGATCTCGTCGCTAGATTGTCCGCGATTGTTTGTTTAGTATATTCGCAACTAGCCGTTGTAGTGATGGCCGTTCCCCTATTCTCAAGGTGGGGACGCGGCAGATGGCTCCTACCTGAGCACATGAGAAGAACTGAATAGGCATCACAAAGACATCATCAGCATATTTGATTTGAAAGGAATTTTAGCAGATGTTTCTCTCAGGTAGGCACAAATAAATACCGACTGTAAATCATTTTTCATCTTGCATTTGCGAACTCACGAATTCAATCACTACACTGATCTATCACTTGCATGCACAGCGAATGTTTCAAAGGTGGGTACAGGTAGTTGAAAAGCTGATGTGTTTCAGTAGCTAGTGGGTCATTTGATCCGAATGAAATTCGACTCATAAAATGGATACGAGTATGCGGTGGATCGATGTGTCCGCATCGCTCTGTTTGTTTCCTACCTCTCTGAAAAGCTTATGAAGTCGGAACGATTCCCATGGGAGTCGTTCCGCCTTTGTCTGAGGTCACTGGGATTGCATCCCAATGTTTTCCGAGGTCATGGGGACCCTACAAACATTGCATTTTTTACATTCTATTATAATAATGCGTTCTCGGTTTTATTATCTTTTTTGTTGTTTGATTTCTGTCGGTTGGCTTTTAGACAATTTCTTATGAGCAGAAATGCGGAAGTGATGAGTAAATGATTTATTTGAGATTTGTTTTGCAATCATTAACAGAGAATTTATATTTGCAGAAAGAACGCGAGAAATTAGGTCATGTGTGGTTCAACACGATGTTCACATGTCCACAATTCTGTGGTGGTGCATACGTGCATGGTGATGAGGCATATCCTTATCCTAAAGGCGGAAGTACGTTTGTTTGTTGCTGAGATTACTCTATATGTATTATTGCCAAAAACCCCGAAGAGGCATAAACTCTGATGTTTCCTACACGATACGAAAATCGTCGCTCGGGGACAACTATTGCGAGGTTTAATAAACTAGACATCGCCGACGTCTATCCAAGGTGTAAGGTTCAGGGAGTAATCTTTCAACAGTGGGCACCCGTCGTGGTACCCGGCGATTACTACTGTTCATTTCCGAAGGTCTTATTAATACTATTTAGTAAAAATTGTAGAGTTGGCACATCTCTGTACATGGGATATATTCCATTGCATATTCTACGGTTGGCTCCCATTATGGGTGGAGAATTGCTGAGGAAACAGTGCTCATGCTAGAGATATCATTCTAGGGTTGTTTCATGGCCTGCATAGCCTTTATCTTCAGATTTCCTATTGCAAGAGCACATAGAGGCTATTCAAACATTGCAACCGTACCGTTGAGGCTGCCAATATGTACTCTTTTTTTTTTCGTCCCATTTGACCACATTAGCTAATTGTATATGTAAACACAGTGGCGCAATTGATTGGCTAAACAATTCCTCACCGAAAAGAGTGATGGTTTTCACATCGTGCTATCTCTATATTGAAGTGCATCCGTATCACTCATAAAAATCTGCAATAAAGTCTCATCCCGTTATTTTCTAATCAGAGGAATATATGCAATTAATTGCACTGCTAAATCTTCCCTTACTCTTAGGTTTAGCTTACCAGGCTAATTGCTAGGCGAGCATAATGAGAGTTGCTGTATAGCCACCGATTCTTCGGAGTGTTGCCGGTGACTGCGGGAGCACGTTTAGACCCGCGACTCTGACCGTTTTTTTCTTCGATCGCCAGCACTAGACAAATGCAGCAATAAATCGCTTTCATATTCTTCCGATCATGTCCTATAGTTGTGAAATTTTATATTGTATTTACTAGCTTTGTAACGATACGCTTTATGCTTAGTTTGCATACGTTGCTGCTTAAATTGCTAGGAGCTTTTATATGTCATTACCTGTCAAAAGTAGTGAGTACCTTAGAACACCTATGATAGAAGAACGTCGCGTTTCTTGAAATGACATAGGAAAGTAAGTTTGGCCACGCAAATACGCTCACATAAAGCTACGAGGGGATGGTATGCCATTTAATTTTCCCCTGTTCTTTCGAATCCGACTGTTGCATATTCGTTGCGAATGACTTCTATGCGAATCTCTAGTTTACGTTGATGATGTTTATTTGTAGCCACAATAGTGAACCATTGGCCACCGGTAACCGAGAAGAGTTCTTCTTCGGCGCCTCCATCACCATCCTCGGATGGCGAAAGGACAAACGGTGCTCTCGACAGTACTATCGATTCACAACACTCTCATAGCCATACTCAACAACGAAGAAGTAAATCGAAGAAAAACACCAAGAGCAAATCGTTGCACAAACGAAGTATATCATCTCTCTATTCGCATTTTCATCAATTGTGGTGTCGCATTTCAGAATGCAGTAATCGCTGACTCTATAGCATCGTTGTTAGCTGCAATCATAGATCTATTGGGAGCGCATTTTATATGAATACAACAAAATAAACAGCTTATAATTGAGCGTTATGTCACTTAATTGCTCGTTAACCATCAAAACTGCTAATTTTTCAGTTACACTTGGCATACTATTTATTATCTAATTTTAGGTATGGTATTTTATGTAATTATTATTATTATTTACATCCATCATATAGAGCTATAAAAGATTACCGCAATTTTTGCTTCCCACATATCTTCGAATGATTGAGATTTTAATTTCGTAAAAGAAGTGAAATCCAATAGGGTCCCCAATTAATATCCGCAATTATATTTATCGAAGAGCGAGTTCAATCATATTTTTAACATACACCAAAATGATTGGTTATAAAATCTCGCGTAACGAGGGTATTGATCGATGTTTCCAACCAGCATTGCATTCGTGGAGTAATATTATATATCGGGGTCATCTGGACAATTTTTGAGCGAACTGAGATATCATTCGAAATGATTCTTGTGTGCTATTTGGAATATCCTAGGCGGGAAGTAAGAAGAAATTGACTTAAGAATAGACACGAATTTTAGCTATCTTCATTTTGCTTGCTTGACGAAGTGATGCCTTCCTTATTTACACTTCTTATTTAGGTGTCCATTGCGTTTTTTATTTCAATACTTCAATGTTTTATTTTCTTTTTCTGCACTTTCACCTTTCACTTCCCTTTTTTTATGTTCCGTTCCCTTGCACTTTTTTTCTAGTCGTTCCTTCATCGCATCTGCATCGTTTTCTTTAATCGCTTATCGCTTTTGGGATTGACTTGTTGTTTTTGCGGATATTATGCGTGTGAGCTATGCGTCTCATTGAATTTTTGATCGTTCTTCAGCTCTTTTCTGTTTCTAATGAGGACATACAGGTAAGAAGAGATCTGCAAAAATGCTTTCTTCTTTTTCCGTAAGGTTTTTCTGTGATTGGTGCTTTTGCTGTGGTTGTTGCTGCACTCAGTCATATCTCGCAGAANNNAGCTCTCGGAGAGTAACGAGAGAGAGAGAGTAGGAGGGATTCAGGAGGTGAAAGTGGGAGTGGAGAGCGGAAAGGCGATAATGTTTTTAGGCGTGAACTGAATTAGTAGTATTTTTGTCCTTTTTTCATGATTATACACATCGGTAGACGAGCTATCCAGGAATCATCGATCGCGCCTAGGGACTATGCATCAAGTTTTCGGCAAGCAGAGTGCGTTCTTATCGTTTGCTTCTTTTCTTTCTTTGCTTTATTTCTGTTCTGTTAGGTTGATGTGCTGCTGACTTTGAATAATTATTAGAAAAGCACATCAGCTTCTTTACGTAGCTGGATGGAATTACCGTCGAAATGATATGGAAGTAATAATTATTATTAATGTCACCAGTAGTATTTGTTTCTGAATTATTTACGAGCAATACCGAGTAGAGCAGTCATCAAGCCATATAGATCTCTCTAAATATAAACTCAATGTACTATGATGCTAATGTACTCCACGGTTTCCTTCTTATCTTTCATGTTTTTGTTTACACTTGCATGCGTTGCTTGATTCCGCTCGATTTCCAGCCGTTTGGTGCTTAATGATCAAGCTAGAGGGATAGATAATGACTGTTCGTTAGGAATCACTTTCTAGTTCTTGCAATTTCCCTGAATATTTGAAAAAATTTCAGTTGATACGATATCGTCTAGAAATTGATGATATAATTTTCGATCCATTTCTAGTGATCGTTACAAGCTCAAACTTGCCCTTACCGTTTGCAGCATCTTATTTAGGAATCTTACATGTAGCGATCACTTATGCAAATTTATTCGTTGATGTATCACTGAATTTGTCTGTAGGAATAATAATTACTAGAGAGTTCATATTTGTTGATTGTATTAGAGCGTTATAGCATTTCGTAGAGTTCTTTTTACTGTCTTCTAATGGTCAAACAATTAAACGTTTGCAATCGTTTGCAATTCTTCAGAAAACCATTTTTTTAGCGAACAAAATATCTCTTGTTAGTCATAATTTTATGGATATTGATACAGAGGTGATCGTTGTCAGCTGAGATTTGATTCGGTTATAAATGTACCTCTTTTAAAATCAGCATATGTTCGTAAACGGTTCCATTGTTATATGTAGATGAATTTCAGAAGGGGAATGCGACGACGAACTTCTTCCAGACTGTGACATAGAGCATCCGCCCGGTCTTGACGCTCATTGCCCCCAACGATGTCTGCCTCTCATTTATCCTCCCGAGCGTGGACGCAAGCCGTTAGTTTTACCAGTTGTTGATTACTAATACGTTCTAGCGTGGAAGAGATTCATTCGCTATAAATTTCAGCGGATGACGCTATAAATTTCATTTGCTATAAATTTCAATAAACCTCGCTCACCCCTCCCCCATCCCGCAGACCTCCTCCACTTATTAAGTATAGAAGAGAAAAATGGGAAATGAGCAGAGAAATACAAGAACTATGCTCAGCGCCATCATAAATGCAGAAAGGAAGACCACCCATACATTGCAACATAAAAAGGAAGACCAGTTTCCTTCTGTATATGAAGAGAGGGAAAATAGCCATCTTTCTGGCCACTGCATGAACGATATAGCAACGGAAGCTAGAAGGGTGTTATATAGCAGTTGGTCTGTTCTCTGCACTATAATTCTCAAATTTCCAAATATTTTTAACATGTCCAGTCTCGGTCGGGTTTATATGTGTAGTCTTGGTCGGGTATATGGTCGGGTTTGAATTAAGGTTCTAAAAATTAGCTTGTTCTTGTTGAAAAGTCTCAGATCATTCGCACATTTTGTCAGTGCAGGGGGAAAGAAAGCAGAAAGCTCGAAAATGCACCAGTGAAAGCAAGTTCCTCTTCGGCTCTTCAAATTTCGAGTTTGACATATGCGACAAATTTCTCGAAAATAATTGCACATCGAATTCGGAAGAAACATTATTTCAGTCGTATTTAGGGGTGGCGTATTTCAATTTTAGTGGAGGATTGCTGCTCTTTACATATTGCGACATTTGTTAAGTCGAGCAAAGTTTTATCCATAATTTAGCTGAGGCGATATGCCTAAGGCGTTCTTGCCTGAAGCAGCTAAGACGATCGTTGAAGCGTAATGAGTCGATATCATCTAAGCGAATTGATTCATCATATCAATGACTATTGGTTGACTATTATAGGCCACGTGAAGGAATCAAAGCTATGTTGCGAGATGCGCACCTCAATGAAATAATCGCTGATCATTACAATCAACGACGTCTGTCGGTACGTGTCGGTGATCTCATGCCGAAAGCGCCTGTCGGTGAGAATTCTACAACTTTTTTACCACAATTCATGCCACCCATACTAAAAAATTCAGCATACGATAAGCCGTCCAATAATAACGCCTATCAATAAACTCTTCAATCCAACATTTAAATTTTTTTCCCCCAAAGCATCATCATCTGGATCGTTAGCTAGGCAATTGAAGGTAGTGGCAAGCCCGAAATGGAAGATGCTTCATATGCTCGTATAAGCACTATATGCATGAGCGCTGACAGCACTTGACATTTAAATGAATGTTAGAAGTGTTTTGAATTTGTTGGAAATCTTTTGTTCATCCAAAGAGAACCGATGTTGAGCCCTTTCGAAATGTGTTTGCAAGCGGGTAGAGATCATCGAGCGTGTATCGCATACCTTTTGTTGGGATGTTTATGTTGAAAAGGGGTATCCTCTATGGTGCATTTCTGTGATCTCATTTTTTGCCATTTTGAAAGTTCATGCGAGTAATCTCGTCGCAGCGATCTTTTCAAAGATTTGAAGAGTTTGAGGTTTATAGGCGCATATGGCAGTAACTAGTATGCCGATATTTGAAACAGAAATGCCCTTATGTATTGTTTTGTTTGGAAGGAGGAGAAACACGTTGAATAATGAATCAGAAAACACTTTCGAGTTGAGTACAATAGAAGAAGAGTCCATTCGTGATGTTTATAGTGCTTATACGTTTCTTGCTGTGATTATTCAAACAACATTTATTACTAAATTGGACAATCGTCTAATAAATAAGGTGCAAAAATAGTTCCCGTCGATATCTTAAGGCTGACAGAACAGCTCAATAATTGGGTTTTTTCAAGTAGTAAAGGTAAATTTCCTTCTTGTTATTGGCGATGATCTCGTAGTTAGATAGGTGCGCATCTGCGACCAGATTCCAACTCGCAAACTTCCAGTTTTACTCCCATCCAAGGTAGATATGGCAATGAGGATATGCAGCCATGATGAGTTGACATACTGATAACCACCTATTCCTTTTACTTGACTCCGCTGTGGTATCCTGGCTGTCCATTTACTTATTGAGTAAATTCTACTTGAGTGTAATGCATATGAGGGAGTCCTACATGTTCATTGGTTTATTTGAATTGTAGGGGGCTTTTCATTTCTAACAATGATTTGTCTGCTTATTTTGGGTATCATCTTTGAATGACTTGATCATCTGAAGAGTTTGCAGAACTTAACCAATAAATGCACTGAATTGCTTAGAAAAAGATCACTTTTTTTTGCAATATCTCAATGTGGCAATAAGTAAAGAGTGATAAAAGTGCTGCTGTCGACTCAAAAAAAAAAGATGAAAAATGATCTGTTAAGGTCGACCGGAATGTGGTGGGCCGAATTGTTTAATGCGAAGAGCCGATGAGCACGTGCTGGTGTTTAGTGTGCTCGAGATTGATCGTGCATTTAAGAACGAGAAGTTTGATGTTGGCACTAAGGTTATTGATTGATTGATTTGTTTGCAGCAAATACGCTGAAAAAAAATTTTTTTTTTTTGCTTTTTAATGTAACATTAAAATAATTGAGGGAATGATATTAATCTCTTTCTCGAATGTACTTTTCGCACTATACAGCAATTAATAAGAAAAGGTCATATCGATATGTTGACCTCTATTTTTCTGGGTGGGGGGAGAGAATGTGGAAACAATTTGCTGTGCTCAAAATCGATCACTAATGTTAAATGAACGCCGATTTTATGGAGTGTCCAAATGTACTGGATTAAACTAATGAATAAAGCTAACTCACTATATGGCTAGCCAGTTATATTTGATGGGCAGAGTGAAAAAAGTTTATTTTTATGTATAGGCAAAGATGAGAGAATTGGATGAAAGCATCTCAGCAAGTTGGCTATTTATTTTCTCGTTTGTTGAAGGCTTTAAATAATTTCCGCTTGAGGAATTCATATTTGGAGATTTCAGAAAACAACGAATAAAACATCTTCAGTGATTTATTTCTCATTTATTATCTACAAATGATCGTTTTTTGCGCTTTCTGACTTGTAGACATATCGGACATATCGGAAGGTGCAATGTTGTACTATAGGATAGTAACGTTCATTGGTAATATTTTAAGGTGTACGTGGTGGTACGTTGTGTGAATGCAGACGATCCAGTAGAGACACAACTTGCCGAGAAATGCATTCAGGAGATACATGCCGCGCAAGCAAAGCTCAACGCCGCCAAGAATGAGGAGGTTCGTTTAGTCTTTCATTGCGATCCTTTGTCGTGATGTTGAAGATACTTTGGCTTCTTTCGTGATTTATGTAAACATTCTGGATTCGCGTCATTTTTTCTTATTCTGTACTGAATGGAAGAAAGACTATTGAGAGATGACGAATGGTCGTCGTTTCATAAGATGCTATAGCCCACCTCCCTCCCCCTCCCCTATTTTTGACCTGGAATTTTGCATCCTCAGAAAAAGGTAACAGAGTAGGCGAAGTGTTTCGATTTATAGGCACTGCAACGGAGAAAGCTGATGAGACTTCTAATCAGTCGTCGAAATAGCTGAATTCTTCACCAACTTTTCACTGATATTTGCCATGAAGAACGATAGAGACACTAAATACAGGGAAGGAGGAAAAGAGGGAAATGAATAAGCAAAGAATAGGGAGATAATTGGGATATCTGCAAAATTTTTCGAATAATCTCAGAATATGGAGGTTATAATTAATGGTTGCTAAGCGTTTGAATTTCACTGCGGAGTGCCCATTCCTTTTTAGTGGATCCTTATTTTATATCATCTAGCAGCATGTGTATAGTGAATTTTTGCTCCATATGAGATTAAAAACGATCGAGGAGTTTAAATCATTTTTTGATTCTCTCAATAGGAGCATAGGAGCCTAGGTGTCGAAAATTTTTACGAATCGTTCTCATATCAAAGAGCATTTTTATGGGTTTTTTTTCCATATTTGTTAGCGCATTCACCTGCATTCCTGAATTAATTCACAATTCAAATAGAGATCGAAGTTTTTCTGTTAAACGACCAATGGAATCGAAATGCAAATGTACAAAAATCATTCAGTGTTAAGTGCAATTTGTTTATTCAGCAGCAGCTGTTGAATGAGCATTGCAACTTTGAATGTTTGCTTTCTTATAGTCATTTGTGGCTTTTTGATTGACTGCAAAGATATCGCATTAGCAATCATGCTGCTATAATAGGCCAACACAGAAGTTTATAAGGACGAACATTTAGATGCGACGAAAGAGTGGCATTGCGCGAGGTTGTGATAACGCATCAGACAGCACATCGTCTCAGTCATCGAACTCATTACCGGGGGATGTTCTCAGCGATCAACCGTGGCGGGATGATCCCCGTCTTGATGACCCCTCTCTTCATCGGTACTTCTTCAAGCAACGTCGTGACTCGTTATCTCGGCATCCTCCCGCTGACTATAGGTATATTTTCCTGCTTTGTTGATATTCGCTGTCATAATGTTTTGTGCTACCTATGGAGTTGGCTAGTAGTTTTTTCGGTAGCTTGCACGAATGATCCTTGCATGATTGTTGTAGTTGGCTGCATAGACAAACCTCATACTTAAGATATTAGCAAGGGAGCTTATAATGGCTATGTTATGCTTCAGTTGGACAACTCGTGAAAATATATGATCACAATCATACAAAAATGATCACATCTGATGTAAGTGGGCGTTTTCGAAATTGTTTTTAAAACTCAAGGAGAGCAGCGAAAGTTTATTTGAGCTAAGTGTTCGCTGGAGGTGTAACTTCAGGTTGAAGGCAACTCTTCGGTGGAGTTTCATGACCTTTGAAGTGGAAAGTATGGGGAATGACTGTCGTAACTTCTTTACCTAAGCATAAGTCGGTGATGTGACATCTTGGAGTCGATGACAGAGGACGTCCTTGCCCATCATCTAGTACGTTGTAAGGTAGAAAGAGACGGTTCCATAGGTAGAATGTAGGATTAACGCCCAGTGTTATAGCATTGTTAAGTCTTGCATCAAGCAAAGTTTCATGAGTGAGTTCTACCAACACGTGTATTTGATGCAATATCACAGCACGAAAGAATACGTGCTAAGAGTATTTCTATGATTGCTTGTGGATGATGAATATGCTCCCACTTCTGGGGTGCTACGTTAGGATTGAATTGGTTGTTTTGTCTCGGGAACAGATCCTCCCTCCATCATTAGTGACCTCAGAATATATGAAACAACGATGAGCTTCAGAAAGGAATTCTCTCAATTTCTTTAATGCATTCTATAATTACGATGGGAATAGACCGTTATGGTGTATGCGTCGCGGAAGGGGGAGGAGGGAGTGGGGAAAGCGTTCGTTGTGGATCACGCAAAAGATTCATCAGTACATTCTGTGTTTAGGTGTCCCTTACGAAAGCAAAATCCCCCATCGGCACCAGTACCACAGCGTCCAACAGCAGAAGAAAATGAGCAGCAAGCTAGGAGTGATGCGTTAACTGTCGAGAACACAGTGAGTCACCGTTTTTTTCATCCTTTCAAAATTCTTGCGAACAACACTTCCTCCCTTTTCTTTTATCGAGTTCTTTCCACATGAAATAGGCGATTGGCATATACTTTAGATGGGGTCCATTCGAAAATGTCAATCAAAACTTGTGATATGCCTTATACGATCGAAATCATTCGGAGGTTAGAGTTGTCTTTTGATGAGTCGATATGTGAAATACCGAAAACTTTGTGAAATTGAGCACTTAATGGCATTGATTTCTCATAAAAACGTAGGGATATTGTTTTAATCGTTTTCTTAAGTCGGATTCGAAGGAAAGTTTCTGCGGAATCAAGGATGCTGGATGCACGTGGATAGCTGTTGGAACTCATTTTAAGACCATTTGTGCATGAAAAAGCAACCACACTTTCTCATCACTTTATGAAATTCCAATAGTGACTGCGGTTACGGACATAGGGATAAGGGACCCATGCAGCTAGATCTTTCATCTTGAATCGGGTCGAAGCGGTAGGAGAAGCACTTCCGGCATTGGTGAAGCCATTCCCTGCAGGGAGTTCGTCCGGTTTACTTAATGATTTGCACAGTCTCTGTTGTCAGAACGGTGCACATTCTACTATTGCTAACAGCAATTGCGGGTCTACTAGCTGGAAGGAGTTTTGAGAGGAAGACGACGCCTGAATTAGGCGCTGAATGGATCCATGGCCTCATATGAACCTAGCTTTTTAGGTGGTGCGACCTTTGCTTCGACATATTTCTTCTTGCATGCGGACTGGTGAAAATTCGCCCACATAGGTGCAAATTTTGCTTCCATGGTTTCTTGTTTATTCAATACGAAAGTATCGTCGTGTTAAATCTCTTGCAATTCAGTACCCTCATTTTGTTGGATACACAGGCAGCCGTTGCTTTTCTTGTGGATATTTGCATAAATTGCCGGTTATGCCATGACTTTGTTATTGTTTGTGGGGTCGAGTGTTATGGAACAACATTGGGTCAGACGATGATCATATAATACGATGCGTTCGATGTAGCCATTGTGGTCCTCAACAACGGTCCTGTTATGATCGAGTAGACCAGCACTGTTAATGGTGCTGCCACTCCTTCAAATCGTGAGCGATTGGAGAGTGATAGCGTTGCTATTAGCATGGAATTCCCTGTCTGCCGAAACATCCAAAGTGCAAATGCATAGTAAAAATTGAGAAGAAACTTAAGATTCACCCACAATACAAGGCATTATCGTTTATATGCCAAATTTACGATTACTTAATGCGTAGCTAATATTTGTATTGCAGAATTGTTCGACAAAGAAGCTTTCCCATGAAAATCTTGGGCTGGATAATGCATCTGAAGAATTTCGCGCAACTCAGGATGGTACCTGGCTGGAGGAATCCTCTGAGGTACTTTTAACGTCATAATTCATTAAATGTGAATGCAATATCGATTGAACCTTTTATTGAGGATTCATAAGCCTCACCGTCGGCAACTATTCGTCGGACTTCTCTTAATTTGTTGTTTCTTAGATATAAATAATTACTGTAACATTTCACTGATTTGATGAATGAACTATTCGCGAATTCAGCCTCTTACTGTGAAGCGGGAAATTAATTTAAAAGCAGAATGGTAAGATGGGAGGAGTGGAAGGGAGAAGGAAGAGTTTGCTTATTTTAAGCTATATAAGCTATACGATATATCGTAGAGCATATACGCTGTTTACTTGTCTTCATCTATATCCGCTTATTTTGTGGTCTGTACTTTGTGATGTGTCTCTTCGATGTACCCTTCAGAATGCGTATTTATTGCAGAGCGAGGATTGAGGCAATGGCGATGATCACTGATTTCGCTAGATGTGCATCTGCACTTTTTTGCTCTCTTCACGAAACGGTGTATGTTACTTCGGGTAAAATCATGTTTATTTGTTTATTTGTTTGTTTGTTTATTTGCGATGGATCTTTATGCCACACATCGCTCACTTTTCTTGTGATGTACCTATGAGTCAAGATGCAATTAAATATTCGAGGGAAATCCTATTCCAATATCGATTATTCCGCTCTTCTTTTTTTTTCAACAACAGGTAAATGACAGGTGATTCAAAAGATTCCTCGACTATTGATAAGTGCAGCACCTGTTTTTATATAGCTATTGTTGATGAGTGTTTTCGTTTATGTTGATGGTCAAATCGGTCATTCTTTTTCTTCATCGAAATAGTCGACATTTTTATGATGCATTTTGCATCTGACTCGCATATTCTCCTAATCACATTCTCGCCTTCAAGCTGTGCGAATATCGCAGCTATGGATTTCTGTGGTGTTCCTCTTTCTCTTTTTCCTCATTTCTTCTGCTTTCCCTCGTTAACGCCTTTATTTCTTGGTGAAGTCGTACTGATTTCATTCATTAATTCTTCTTCTGTTGATTCTTTTCCAAACGAATGTAAAACTGTTTCCTTATAATCTGAGTAAGTATTTGCATTGAAGTAAAACTAAGAATAGATCGATACACATTGTGGGAAATCCATACGACCCATCAACATTGGATTCATCGATCTTTCAGTAGTATTTAATATCTCGTTGGCTGGCGTTGCCAGCTTTCCCGTCGTTGTTCGGAAGGAAGGTCTTTGAGATTTCATACCTTTCGAGACTACTACTGTGGGTTCGTTGCTCTAGATTGACGTGAATTTGATTTTTGAGGCGGAAGTCAGCATCTAGCGATAGAATTGACGAATTTTAAACCTCCCAGCATCCTTTCAGGATTGAAAGTTTTTATTCATTCCTGATACGTGCAACATTTTTTAGCATATAACATAGGAGGAATTTTAAGCACAAATACACCGCCTTGAGGGAGAAAGCATTAATTTCCTTTGCACAACTTTCAAGAAGCAATGGGTTGAAATTAGAAGAGGTCTAAAAAATAATGCTATTTCAAGTGAATCTTCATTTGATTTATCCTAAGCAAACGTATCGGAAGATGGTCGTTAAAGGACACTGCGACTAGCAGAAATTGCCGATTCAAGAGAGGATATACTAACTCGACTGGCAGCCATTCTCGCAAATTTCCCACCTATCTCATGTATTAATAAAGAAAATGACGATTCCATCGCATCAAACGTGGCTTGAAGTTGTTTCGTTGAGGGGAATCGCCCGCATAATTGGCAGACGTATGGGGCGTGATGCTAATCGATTGAATGCTATCGGCTTAGAATGATCCGTATTGCCTAATTGATTTGCTTATTAGCTCAAGTAGGACTGAAATCTCTGTTCAAATCATTCTCATAGATCAGCTTTGAATAGACGTTCGTCTATACTTTGAGAGAACTTTTCTTCGCAAATATCTACCTAAATATCAGTTGATCCTCATTTGCCCTCTTTGCTCTTTTATTTCTCTCTTTCATAAGCTCTCTCTTTCCGCTAATATTTATTCATTACCAAAGAAATAAGCCATACTCGAGAGTATCATTTTGATGGTTTATTCCATGAATGGTAATGCTGCTGCTGCTGTTATTGCTCTACGGATCGTATTTGAGATTCGTCTTTATTGAATCCATGAATCCTCAATAATATAGCCTATTTTTTATGGAGCAGCTAACTGGATGAAGCATTTCTTCATGGCGGTCGTGGAAATAAGCTACGAAATATTTTGCAAGAGACTTTTTCTTGCATTCGTCTTGGCTGATCTAAAGGTCTATGTACGTTGCGCTCGAATATGCTTGGAGGAGTCCTTTTTTTTTTTTTTTTTTAGCAATTCTCTCTTTTTTATGCAGCGTGTGTGACATGACTCTTCTGAACAACTAAGGATGTGGTTATCCAGAAATTCAATGACGGATTGTGATACTACGAACGTCTAGGAAGGCCATGAAGTTGGCTGATGATTGTGCAAAGCGCACGAATAACTGTGTGCAAAAGAAAGCGCCTTATGAAGCACACCAAAAGGCCCGTTGCTGAAACATACGCACGTTAAGAGTTTCCACTCGTCTTTGATGAGAAGAAAAACAATGAATTGGTTACAATCGAGAACAAGCATCGGATTACGAAAATGGTCACAGTAGGAGTAGTGTTCGGATGCTTTGACTTTAGGTGAGGGACTATGAAAGAGTCTTTGTGAAATGACCATTTCGCATGCAGTCATCCGAGGCAAATACCAATTCATGCTTATAGGATTCGGAAGAAACTAGATGCTGGCAAATCGTTTTTGTGCTAGATTCATCCGTCATTCGGTGTAGGAGGTAGATCTTAAGATTCAGTCCTTTGTTGATTGTCGCATCTTTATATAACATGCCTTAGACAACATTTCTGGCGTGCAGCTGAATGTTCATGACAGATGGGATATAGCATCTGAATTAAAATGTTCCTTCATATATTTATGGCGATGCAGTTAGAATTACTTCGCGCGTACTCGTAAAGGCCGTATTCTGCCTCATGAAATCATTTTTCGCATGACGCCTTAATAAAATCTCCGCAGTGGCTACAAATGCCATATAATCCATTCGCATTTGCTTTCATATCTCAGCTGTTACTTGATGGCTGATACCATCAGATGAGGACATATGGTGCCTGCGTGATGAGTTTCTCCTCATGGCTTAGACCTTTTAGTGCCTTGTCAAATTAAATGTCTTTCATCAAATGACTTATTTTGCATTTTGCGCACCGAGCAGCCGCTTTTATGGATTTTTATCGCCTAGCGCGACAGGTAATCGTCGAATCTTTTGTTGACAGTGCCCCTGCTCCTCTCTTCTCCCTTCCCATTTCCTCAACCTTCTCGCTATGCAGTCATGGTTAGAATACTCGGCGTCCCTTAAAAGAAAAACGAACGCAAGAAGTCTCTTGAGGATGCAATTTTGAAGGCACGCGTTATTTATATGGCTAGGTTAAAGGCGTTGCTAACCTATTTCTGCAGCCTAGAAAATCGTCACTACTATGAATATAAATCACTCGAAAATGATCAAAATAATCAATCAATAGCAGCATTTATTTTACAATGAACCATCGAAATTATATATTGGAGTGTATCTTATTTCATTGGTTAGCACGATATGTGCATCAATGGAGTTGATGCATAATTTATATGATCAGGTGGAATGTAGATTTGTGTTATCAGAAGAATATTGATTTTATAATATGTTCCTATTCTATTCCTTTCCAATATTCATTACTTATTCCAATTCTTCTTTTCTTTCGTTTTCTTTTTGTTTTATTCCACTTTCTTTAGCCATAGTACACATTTTTTCTCACTGCCTTTATAAATGGAATGAGAAAATTAGATAGAATGAAATGAACGAGGGAATCGGTTGAATCCTGGAAATACCATTCCAGGTAATCATTTGCATTTGTATTCATGTTGAAGATCAGTTAGAAAGTGATCAATTGTAAATGATCGCAACTGATGGAGAAAATTTCTTTAGAAATTCGTAATGAATTTCATCGCTCTTTGCATTGCTTTTTTTTCCCATCGATCGAATATTATACAGTGACAGTGCGAGAGGTTGGGTTTTTTTCTGTTTGATTGTTTACCCCGTTAATAAGTGCTATAAAAAATGGCGAATTTTTTTTCTGCTTTCCATCTTTATTTCTTCTAGGGCTGCTCGTAGCGAGTTTCATTGCACAATTGACTTTTGATGCTTTTTTCCCCAACGTTTTTTTTTGCTTAATAGCCCTATGACACTTGCGCCACGGCATATTTATGCTGAGTGATAATTGCACTGTGGCGCAAATGTTCGCATGTTTGTTCCCCTAAAATGAGTACTTTCATAGTTGCCATTTATTTGATAAAAACATTGAATTTATTATCAAAATAAAATACGATGGGGGATTTCTTTTTTTGCGATATTTCACAGCGTAATTGTTGAATTTGCTAGTATGCTTAGTTATCGCTATATTATTCGTTTGTTTTGTATTTAACGAATGTTATTGTGATTTTTCTTTTGTGCGCTAATTGCTGCGGGTTTTTTTTTTCATCAAATTTCTTCGCAATTTTTTTAATGCGATTCTTTTGTAGTGTTTTCTCTCTCTCTCTCTCTTTCTTATTCTCTCTGTCTATGTAGTTTTTGCTTTTATTTTTATAATTGGTTGCCATAATTAGGAATTTGTAAACGATTCAACCGATGTTCCAATTTGCTGAGATTTATGGCACTTAGTCAATTAATAGTATTGAAATTGTTGAGACGAATTGATTCGCCTTATAGCCTATCGTGGAAGCGATGTGATTGAACCGGAAGTTATGAAACGAACGAATATCGATCTGATAAAGTTTGTTCATCTCGTCCGGATGTGTTTTCAAAATGCGTTCCCTCCTAATTTAATTCAAATAGAACATTCGTTGAATATTTCACGATATTTGAAGTTTTCACCTCCACTGATATATGAAATTGGTGTTTAGTTTATTGTGCGATTTAGTGTAAGACGATTTATAGAATCAGTAGCATTATAAGTGGATCATTGCTGTGTAGTGTTCGTTTACTTGATGATGATGCAGAGTTTTAATATTGCCAGAGAAATTATTCGATTGCTTTTCACGTTTTGGGATTTTTCCTAGATTTTACTACTTGTAGTTTGCGTTATCCTAGGGCAATGAGTTGATTGAATTGAGCCGGAGGATCCCTTGAGTGTCTTCAGTCTTCTTTTTCATAGAACCATACGGAAGTAGTTGTAATGGTGAGTAATGATGTTGGCTGTTTCAGTTATAATTTGTGAAGTGATGTAGTTCTGTTTCTACACAGGTAGTAAGCTATAGCAAATCCATAGAACGGTAGTGATAGGAGAGAATAGTGAGTGAGGAGGCTACCTATCCTTATAGCTCAGAACTGACTCCACAATCCTCTATTTGCCGCTTCACAATTAAAATAATTAATGAAAGAATCCGCTGAGGAATCAACGGAATCCGTTGGTTTTTTGAAACAAATGTTTTGGCAAGTTCTATCCAATTCAAACTATTATGCGAGTTTTATGACAAAATATGATTTTTCTTTTTTGATTTAAAAAACCGATGTAAGTATATTTTGAAAGTTCATCCGGACGAGTTGCACTTAATCTCTGATAATAAATTAGCAACTCATGCCCAAACAATAATGTTATTGTAGTGAAACTCAATGTAAATTCTTAATACATCTGGGATTCGGTAATTGGCGATTTGTTTTCATTTCACAGAATCTGTACTTCTCAAGTTGCGTTTGAAGGGCTAATTGGAAGTGAGGAATAATGATAAGCTATAGGTCGGAGTTGCAAACAACAAAATAAGGCATAGTAAACTTTCGATTAATGTTCATGAGAATAACTTGTATTTCATGCAAACTGTGGAAGATATGGTCCTTTTTTCACCAGCCTTCATGCCGCCTTGTCAGCATGCACTACCGCATAGGCGTAAATCAGCTAATTAATAGATTCTTGTTGGATAGTGGGGGGGGGGGGG
>JAARMF010000711.1:42139-52846 GCA_022844705.1 Toxascaris leonina | reverse complement strand
CCCCCCCCCCCCCCCCCCCCCCCCCCCCCCCCCACCCCTCTCTTCCCCTCCACTCCCCCCTTCCCTCTCTTAGTAAGGGAGCAATTTATGAGAGATTCTCAATATTGGATCGTGCAAAGATTGGATTTCATTATTGCTTTAAAAAAAAATAACCTCAATGACGGGTCGATTAGGACCACTCGCCGAAACGTTTGCCATATATATTGGTGAAGAGAATGTTGGAACATTATCATTAATATCCATTATATGAATAGTGACCTTAATTGGTTCACTACTTCGAATTGGTGTCGTATTCACTTCACGTGCTTCAATCTGTAATTGCTAATTTATTTTCAAATTTTATTAATGAAGAATAAGGCATTGCATTGTAACTAAAAATTATTATTTATATTAATGTACTTATATTAATCAGTTGCTGCAAATTTGGCTAGTAAAGGGAATTCCCCCCGATGAAACTTAAGTATTTGAATTTAGTTTTTCAAGTACACAAGTTCGAAATTGTGATTAATAAGCAAAAATAAAAATTCACATCAACAACGGAAGTTTATCTAACAGATTGACGATGAAAAAATAAAGTGCTTAAGAGAAAAATCTTCTACCGGCGCACCAACTTGCTTTATCGTCGTACTGTCCAATTTATTCTCTGTGGTGCCTATATACCTTATCTTGCCTTACCTCACGTTAGATAATCCAGAAGTCGGCAATCAGCGTGCTATCCTAGCTTCAGTAGACAGCTTCCCGACGACATCTGGTGTGATCCTTTATGCGATTATAGTCTAGGGATGGTATGTCATCCACTGGTTAGCAGACCATGACGCGGGATTTCCGCTCTTTGAAGTTCTTTGAAGATATATATTTTGCATGCTCCTAATTTTCAGTCCGAATTGAACAATTTGCTAGCTCTAGCGAGCTGGCTGTTATTATGAAGTTTTGCTACGTGCCACCATCGGGTGATCCACCGTATTCAAAATATCTAGTAATAATAATAATAATAATAATAATAATAACATTAATAATATGAAGACGTACGAAGAGATCATATGATGATGGATTCGGTGGATCGGCATCCACACTTGGCGCATTCAAATAAACATATCCTTGTTGATCGACAGCGAAAATTGTTGCACCACGTCCAGTAAGAATATATTCATATGTGACGGCAGCCATTCCTGGCTTCTAAACAAAAAAATCACAATATTTTTCATTGTTATTTAAGATTGAAAACTTCAATCGGATTGCATGCTTTTGGTTAAAAGAAACATCTATTCGAGCAATGATATGAAGAGCTTTGATTAGGAAATAATGAGTAATATCCGACAACGGCCAACAATACACCTCAAATCAATGAGCCTTTATACGATTGAATTCTTAATTTTGCTCCAGAAATCAAATAAATTTTCGACATATTTGAGAAAGTAAAGAGCAATCGTTTGATTTGTTTCTTAGTTGTTGTCGAAATTCACACCTTAGAAATGATCACTGAAGGAAGTAAAATTGAAGGGATGTTTATGATATATAAGCAATGCAACGATTTTATCGATGATGAATTTAAGAACATATGCAAATTTAGTTTGAAATGTTTCTCTTTTTTTCTTTTTTTCTGAGGAAGCATCTACCGTATACCTTACGCACTTTTCCATTCAGTTGATCCACTCGAAGTTTGTATTCGATGCAAAAATTTTTCACCTCATAAAACAACTTAAACATAGTTAAAAGATGACAAGAGTGGTGTTTGAGTGGGTTCAAAGCGTTTGCGATGTCCAAAAGAGCTTTCGAAGAGTACGGTTGGTATTTCCGGATACCGGCTGCATTCCGGATGTTCTTCGACTGCACTATTTTCCACTAATTAATTCTAACATCAGCCATAAAGCATTCCTTTATCATTATAGTATGAAGACATAGGAAATTCTAGGGTTCTGCTGAGACAGTAGTGAGAACAGGAGCTGCACGGCATAGGAGGTCATGCTATTGGAAAAGAGGATCGGCCATTAAAGGCGAATCATAGGCAGTTGCTTATATGAGACAATTAAATAAGCATATTCTTTTTAACCCCGAACTTTAGAAATTACTGACTCCGAAGAGTCGAAATAATGGCTCCAAAAACACTTCGACGAAGTCTTTGATGAATATTATATCTTGAAAAGACATTATTGATACACCTGTAATTTCCATTTGTAATGGCATAAGACTTGGGATTGTTGTGAAGAAAACCCCTCAAAAGTGGGCGTTATCTGATCTTATCACAGAAAGAGGATTTCCTATGGTTGGGAAGTGATAGTAGTAGTAGGAAATGGAGAATGAATTTAAGATTGGAAAAGGAAATAGAGGAAGAGAAAATGGTTGGAGGACATCTCTAATCATTCATAAGAAGTGGTTTCTTAAAACTTTGAGAGCAAAACATAAAAAATCCGGATGTGTCACTCCGGAAGCTCCGATATTCCGGAGGCTGCGCTCAACATTCCATTTCCGGAAAGCATACAAAAATCTATGGAGATGTTCAAAAGAAAAGGTGACATTTGAGAATTTTCTTTCAAAAATCACTCGCATAGTTCAGTGTAAGCTTTGATAAAAAGGATGAACTCCATAAAAGAAATCATTTTAGAAAGAATTTTGCAAACAATTTTTATTTTTCTAAAATATTCCCTCCTAGTAATTCAGCATTCCCGATAGTTCATCGAGGATAGAAACACCGCAAATCATCATAGCATTCTCCATCATGCGTCAGGAATTTTTCAGGAATTCAACCAATTCAGGTTTCAACAAACCGGTTACTTCATATAAAAAACATGCGTAGAAGCAAAATCACACAGGCTGGGTAGNGGGGGGGGGTGAGAGGTGGGGCAGACGGTGGAGAAGAGAGATGGTTATTAGTTCCAGGACGGTTCGTCTTTACCTCATTTTGTTGCCTCAGTAGAGTTAACACGTTGCACGCACACTGCAAATGATTCATAAAAATATCGGACCTATACGAACACAGTTTCATTCGGAGAGTTTTGGCCATTTCTTTGCCCTTTAATAACTTAATAACCACTTGCATTTTTCATTTCTTTGATCGATATATAGCAACACTAAAATGCTTCCCTCCTAAACCTTGTATTAGTAAATAAAATGACATCGAGGTCACAAAAACGCGTAAATGCCATTAAAAGCGAATCGATAGGCTAAAATCTCTTTTGGGAGCCGAAAATCGCCGCAGGGAGCTTGTATAAAAAGAGCAGAAAAACAACTACTTCCCCAAATTCTCCTTTCACCTTTTCCTTGGATGACGTTGAGGTCCAGCGAATGGAATGCTCTCATCATTTAAACGTCATTACGAAATTGCCTCATAAAAGCACTAAATTTCAACACTATCTCAATCAGTGAACGTATATTCTTGCGTCTATTGGCTGAGTCCATATTTGAACGTGTCGTATCCATGATATTGCATCCTTGAATAGTGACCCGCTAAACTAATTACTAGATGTAGTGGGATCTGGAGGCATATATCATGGTAGCTTCTTTGGCATGTTGCACTGCTGATTTATCTCGCATTTCGAATGTGTTTCCATTAGAATTGACACATTCGCGCTCGAAATGAGAAAATATTCGCATGCGAATTCCAATTTTTCATAAGTTCCAATCTGCAACTATACGAGCTTGTTTTAGTCGCATAAGTTCCAATCTGCAACTATACGAGCTTACTACCTCATGGTGAAAATTGCTCGGTGATGGCAAGCCACTTCAAAGCAGTTCGAATTCCCACTTACCAGATCTTCATCTTGTACGATGATCTGCAGAGATTCGGCATATGGTGAAGGAGAAACACGAACTGTTGTGCCCATTTCTGCTGATTCTGGCAGAAATCCTTCATTCGATGGTACCTTCAAAATGCGCACCTCTTGAAAGTTGTCAATTTTCATATAAGGCTCTTCCCATTTGCTTCTAGTAAAGGTCAAACTTGAAGGTCATTTGAAACAATGCCTGCGGCAATCTCGCAAATCTCGTAAAAATAGCTCTTTCACGAGTGATCATAATTGTACGACGATTACTAATTTGGTGTCGATCGTTTTGGTGCACCAAATACTACTGCTGCGGACAGCGTGGGTACCTTAGTGCTCTTTTGTCAAGAATAGAGAACTCATCTTAGCAATGATAAAAAATTAGTTACACACATGTTGATATTTTTAATCCATCTTTCTTTAATCATCGTTCCTTTCGAAAGCATTTTTTGAAAGCATAATTCCTATAGATCACCGATGGATGAAGGTAAATTGCAAATTCCTCTTCCATTGAGAAAGAGCGACCATTCTCGGCAAAAATATGAGAAAAATTAGAATGACTAAAGTTTTCAGTTCCTAGAAGCGGCTCATGAATAGGTTAATGGATGCCATCCATACCAGCTATACCTTCAATTAATACACTCTACTTTATACAGATCCAAGAGTGAGCGACCGCGTCTTTATCTTCCCTCCTCTGCCTCACCTCTCTCTTGCGCAAATTGTTTGAAAATAATCTCAGTAACAAGAGATATGTATGCTCCGTTTGGTAAAACGCTTGAAGAAATATTAAGATAAATCCGTCATAGAAATCCGCCTGTAGACAAACCTTTAATATTGGAGCGTGAAGTGATGGCATTCGAAATGGTTGTGTGATAGCATTATTGAAAAGCATCTGTGCTAATGACAGATTTATCAATGATAGTAACGTCAGCAATAGCGAAATTAACTCCATTTGGTAGTAAAATTAACGAGATGCGTTTATGCACAAATGTGACAATTAACAGTCTTGCATCGGCTACTGCCTTCAATCTGAAATTTATTCACTCAAAAGGATTTGATTATAACAACGAATAAGCTGTGTTCTTGGTCGGCGATAACATAGGTATTGAGAAGATTCAATCGCATTCATAGCTTCTCAAATTGGCATGCAGCAGTACTCGAGAAAAGACCGATATAAAAATGGAGATAATTATTTCAGAAGAATTTTATTAGTCGAGAAACATCCCTCACATAGTAATATCGAAGTTTTTAAACGTAGATCTTAGCATGAAGTTCATAGTAGTTTATGCGCGAAGGACTTGAATGATTTGAACTAGATATGCATAGGCGAATTTCGACTGCCTTCGTATACTCACGAGCTGCTACGTCAAAGAATATTAAAAAATCAACAATCTAGCGCTTTAGAACATCAGAGGAATTTAGGACTAAATCCGAAGCCAGAATTCTCGTATTATACGAGTAAGTCCAAAACGCTCTCATTCAAGAATAGGTGATAATTTCATTTGGCGCTTGTCTTCTTACGATTAATGAATGGAATTCTAACATCCAGGGCGATGATCAGATAACTTGACAGCGAGCATATAAGGAATGTAGGAAAATATTTCTGGACACTCAGTGGAACAAATTCAAAACGAAGAACTAGATAATACGCAAAGAATGCGCCAAGAACATAAAAGTTATTTATTTATTTATTTATTTATTTATTTAATTATTCACTTATACTTTCGAAGCTTCGTGAATCATGAATGAAAAAATTATGAATATCAGACGAGCCACAGAAGGAACAATAGTGCTGAGATGTGGAGGAACAGGGTATATTTTTATGAATTTGTTAAAGTTTCACAATTAGCAAGGGGAGGAAACAAAAAGCGATAGGAAAAGTGTTGTCAGACGTTTAAATTAATACTGTGAAGAAGTCTAATCAGTGGTTATAAGCAGGTGCTCAAAAATATGTTCAAACAACTTCCCTAGCTGACTTCTTCAAAGTGTTTCATGGCGACCCATCAGAGTCATTTACGGAACATTTCTATGAGCGGTCGGTCGGTTATGCAAATTTGTTTCACTTTGCGCGACCAACCGCTCGTAGAAATATTCTGCATATGGCTTCGATGAATCGCCATGAAACATTAAAAAAAGGTCAACTAGACAATGACCTCAGCCCTAGTTTTACTGTGGATCACAAGATGAAATTGTGGAGTGGACACTCGGACATACAAATATAATTCACAGATAGCATATGGTCATTATTCGTTGAGTGAATATCATTTCTCAAAAACGTACGCAACTGATTTGAGGGTCATCTCGAAGCTAAAAGAAATATTTTCAAATACGTATTTTAGACAACCAACAGGTTTTCGAATTTATAGCGATTTTTTAATCAAAGAAATCGATAGATGATGTATTTCGAAAGAAATACTATCACATAAAATGCAATACTTACTTTCTCGACCATACCTCAAATTAGCTGATATTGAAGCAACTTATAAGTCGATAATCGGAGTGCTAAAATGCTTGAGTATGCAACTCCACGACAAAAATTCGCGTAATTCTTTATGCGATTGTAAGGTACATAAGGGTGGCACATCATCGGCTAGCTAGGCGGATCATGATGTATAGCTTTCGCAACCATCTGTCCGAAGCGATCCAACAAATGGCGCTTTGTGAGTCTTAGTCGATGTCTAACATCTCCAGCGAGAAATGAGCAACATTACCTAGTTGGAATGCCCAAATCTCCGCGCCGTGATAAGGCTCTCATTTAGATGAGAAATTTTCAGAAGACATTTGATGAAAATTCTAGATTCTCCTCCCGTTCCTCCCCCTCCACACTCTCCCCTCCCCCACCCTGTAACTCTTCGATTTATTGCCGTTTTTTCTCATTCAGAATCGCATGCTATTTGATCAACATTCTTGGAGAGAAGTTAGTCGAAAAGGGGAGGCAACATTGAAGAATTACTTCAGCTAGAAGAAGCCAACAATTTTAATTCTTACTTATATAGAACTTTTTTGAAAAAAATTTGAATNCTTTTTTTGAAAAAAAGTTGAATTTTAATCATCAACAGATTAAAGCTATTTAAATTTAAGCGAATCGCAATTCCAGCTTTTCATTTTAAGGGAAATAATATTGCGTTAATTCCTTGTGAAGGTGCTTTGGGGGAATGGAGAGGTTGAAGGAGGGGGTGGGGGGCGGAGGAGGAAGTTGGCAGACCCAGCAACACTATGAAGTTATTGGAGCTGTTTAATTTCGATTTTTGCAAAATAATAATTAATAAATGCTGTTTGAATTTAAAAAGAAAATTCATCACTAAGTTTTTTCTGAGAAAACGAGATTCCTTTTCGATCTCTTCAATAATATCAAGTGAGCGCAATGTTCACAGAGGAAATCATCGAGCACGAGTGAAGACAAAGCGTTTAAAAAATCTTGAAAATTGTTTACGACGAAGGGTAGGGGGAGGGGAGGTGAGTGAGGAGAAATGAAGAGAGAAGGATGGAGATTGAACATGATCGAGCTATTCTCGTCTCTTAGCTATCAATTTTGTGTACATTTTGAGCGCTTCACCTCATATTCACTCATTGGTTCGGAAAAACCGTTTCTACTCTCGTTTGTCTCCTTTTCTTTACTATATCCTTTGTGTTTTCATTAGCATTTGTAGTGACATTTATGCAACAATATCGGTCGTTGTTTATGAATCATACATAAGTGGATTGGCTTTTTAGCATTGTTGACATATGCGCCTTTTAGACACCGAAATTTGTGTCAATATATACCTATGTTTTTTCTTTTTTTTTTTTTTTTTTGCAATTAAGCGCTCATAGGAAGTGTTCTCATACGATTCGGCGACAGTTTTAGCTCAAAGGAAAAGCAAATTTGAGTTAAAAAGCGCCAGTGTCAAAGGAAACAATTAGAATCTTCTTGATGATAGTTGACTCATATTGTATCAATGCAATCAAGTATTTGATGGTAAACCATCTTTCCAAACTGTGGAGATTGTTTCGAGACAGATGCCGAATTCGGCATGCGACATTTTGTTGCAGATTATTAGCCTAGATGACGAAATAAAGNAATATCTATATCTAGGAGGCTGAAAAGAATTTGCCGAGCTAGAACCAGACGAAAATGAAAGACTAAAGGAAAGTAAATGGCTAAAAAAGTTTCACGAAGTAGTTATTTCGAAAACATTCGAAAATTATTACATCATTGAGATTACGAATTGAATATTGTGAAGATAAGAATGAAATGCTCAAGTGGGCAGTAAATTGATATGGATGAATAGTCGCGATATCCATATTTATCCGGGTGAAATCCATTGAATTTTCAAGAGAGATTTGAAGGCAATTCTGGTAAAACATGCTAGAAACATTCAATACGAATCAAGATATGAAGAAGAATCAAAAGCAATGAAGAATTAGATTAGGCGACTGTATGATTTGAAAGTTGTCACATACTAAATGGAGGAAATCCGAGGAAAACTAACATCAAACCTTTCTAATGCTTATATTCTCGAATTAATAAATGATGGTAAAGCTTTAAATGTGGGGAAATATTCAAGTGAAGAGCTTTCAGAAATGAGGTCTAGAATGGCTGGGTATTGCGATGTCGTAAAATCGTTGATTGTATAAAAGCAAAAATTTCTGATGCTTCAGAGGTAAAGCGTACAAGAGGTAAAGCATNGTTTTTTTTGGAAGAATTTTTTCGCTTTGTAGCTAATCTTTCACTTGAAAAAATATAAGTGGAAAAGGTATTTCGACTGTTGAATGTTGAGAAAGATTTTTTTGATGACTGAAAGAATTACAGAAATTATATGACAATACTAAAAAATTTTATGACAATAATAAAGTAGGAGAAATAAATCATTCAAATAAAAATCACAAATCACATAAGCATACGATGAGCTTTAAATATTTGCGAAGCTGACCGTTGAATGATTTAAACCAATACTCTTATATTTGCGTTAGTGATGGAAAAATTCGGACAAAGAGGACAGAAGGTCAGCAAGGAAGATATCACAACAAACGTTTTCTGAAGCACCACCGATATTCGCACTCATAAACGTGACTATCAATACAGAACTTTCAAACTAGAATCCACTGAAGGCAAGCTTGAGCAAGTTTGGACTTTGAACATCCGGATAAGATGACACCATATTCATGGGTACGTGGAAGGGGAAGTGGTGGAGGGAGAAAGTAGTGGTCATTGGGCTAGAAATATGTATGAACGACCATCATTCAAGATAGAAGTATAGGACTAAATTTAATTACAGCTACTTTCGAGGGGCTTGAACTCACATACATGCGTACGGCCCATATATGCTTGCTCAAAAGCGGTTCCACAGTATGAGCATGAACAAAGAGAATAAGCAGACAAATCAGCTTTGAGATATGCAGGGGTCAACCAGCAGGAGGAAGCCGATGACCTGCCTTAGCTTCAGCTGCAAATATCATTCTATATTTGTTGAATGAGTAAGCGAAATTCAAATCGTGGGGCGATTGAGCAGTCTACCTAGGCCATCTCTCACCAACGATATTATACTGAGACTAAGACTCACAAAAGACCCTTTTTTGGATCTCATTTGGCGAAGTAATCAGATAGCGGAAGACACACAGCATGATCCACTCAGTTAGCGGATAACATGTCATCTTTAGGCTACAATCGCATGAAGAGTCGTATAAAATATTGGTGAGGAGCTGTCACCGGAAGCAAAGAGAACACGTTGGTCATCGGCTTCTAAGATGCTTAAGGAATAGTTGAAGATGAAGGACTTTATGCCCATCCTTCTGTCTCTTCGTCGGAATTCTCAAATCTTGAATTGCTCTTACTTACTTCATTTGCGCTCGTAGAAATTTTCCGTTCCTTAGAAATGTCTCGACCCCTTTGCAAACGTTTTGCTATCTCTTACAAAANTTCAGGCGCACTATCTTGCCATGAACGTGAAGTGGACGAGAAGATTTTGAGGTAAGGTGAAGGTAGACAGTCTATTTGCGTACGCTCATTGAGTGGTGAGTTTGTTGAGTGTGTGTGAGTGACTCTGAGCAGAGGTTGAGGATGTCGAGTGGACAATAGCCGCTAGAGCTAGGTAAACATCATTTTCACTCACTTGTGGGCTAACGGACACGCGTCGACGACAATCTACCATCGTCACATATGGGTTGTACGTGGCACCAAATTTTCCAAATATGGTGCACGATCTTAGACTTATGTGTCGCAACAAATGATGTTGTTGTAAAGCAGCATTGGACAAAAAATGCAAAAAACAATGGCGGAGCAGATCTGTTCATATCGTATCGCTTACAATAAATTTTCGTTTCATTTTTTGATAGCGAATTGATGCACAAATTTAGAAAGATACAACGCATACCTACCAGAACACCTGGAGACCTCATGGGGAGAAGAAAACTTTGAAGAAACTTCATTGAGTTGAGAATAACTTCCACGAGTGCAATTGAATAAATTGGCGTCGATGTTGTATAAAATATTCAGCATCACATTTGTATCATATTTGTTTTACATGATTTTAGAATATCCTGTTATTTGTTGAGTTAGAATGCATAACAACACTCATCGTTAATTGCAGTTGTTGTTGTAGTATTGTAGAAAAATTTCTACAACGATCACGATACGGCTAAGCAATTGCCGGTACGCCGGTAGGTGGCTAGCTATTAATATCTAATAAGTGCTCAGGTTAAGCCACGCCTAACCGACTGCACCTTATAGGAATATTGAGGGGTTGTGTATAGATATAGATGTCGTACTATAAGGAAGTATAACGATGACTATGAATATCGTATAATAACCTTCGCCCTTTATTCCTATAGACGTGAATATTTATTCAACTCGTATCGGTCAATCAAAATACTCTAAAGAATCGTTTGTCGCTATTCATTCACAAAGAAATAAGCCATCACTCAATTTTGTTTTTGTTCGTATCGTTTTACTAACGACAATATGTCAATT
>JAARMF010000711.1:15743-38314 GCA_022844705.1 Toxascaris leonina | reverse complement strand
AACTATCAATGCTGTCACTACTCCAGCTGTGGCTTTCAACAACGACCAGTTTAAATTTCCGGTACAGCTCATTCGACGCAGCACTGCGATAATCCATGCGATGCAAGCTTTCTTCTACAGCTACTAGCTAATAGCTTACAGCCATCTGTCATAAATCGGAGACCCTCGGATGCGCTATCATGATGCGTTGACGGAGAGATACTTTTTCACTAAATCTGATTGAATACGATCAATTGAGTGACTGATTTGCAATAAAATGCCTACTGTGGAATTTCTCAACGATCCAACTCCAACTTGAGATGCTCGAGAGCATTGTAAATTCAACTTAACTTTTATTCTAAAAAATTTTAAAAAAAAGCTTTATTATTTCACTCAGTAAATTAACAATTGCTAAATGAGTGAATATATAGAATAGAAGCAGTAAAAATTAGATACTATAAGTGAAGAAATTTGAAAGTGCAATGACACGAAAAGGAACGCCAAGAAATCGAACAGATACGATTATAAGGACGAATCGTATGAACATGTGGCAATTTCTTTCTCTCCGTCAAGGTTCGTCGTACCGATACAAAAAAAAAACTCGCATATTTTTAATGCATCATTAGGTGAGAGATATTGCGGGCTGTTGTAAAATCTGTAAAATTCACATCTCCGATGATGCTATATGCAACTTTTTCCTCTCCTTCCCATCGTCTGTCTCTCCTCTACTCCCCTTAGAACCCCATCTTTCTTCCACTTGATTCCAGCCCTCCTTCCTCTCACTTCAAACCCTCCCAAATCTNCCCCCCCCCCCCCCCCCCCCCCCCCCCCCCCCCCCCCCCCCCCCCCCCCACAAAGGGGATCAAAATTATTGGACGTTATGAGGAGTTGAAAATGTTGAAAACTATGAAAAGATCGGAAACAAACGATGAGAGAAATGTGAAGAAAAATCATTTGTAATGGCAAAATTCCAATATTTTTCTATTTTTTTTCCAAATTGAATACCTCTCACTAATAGTTAAACCACTTTAATAGTAGCACTGTGCGAAAAAAATTCCTGGCAAATTGCCAATTCAAAAAATCAATACAAAGTTCCATAAAATTCCTCACAATGTATGAATGATCCCACAAAAATTTCATAGTCGCAACCATATATTTTCATTATTTTTCAACGAAAAAAAATTTTTCGATTTGTTTGAATATTTTTATCGAAAACTGGCCGAATCGACGGACGATATATAAGCAAATAATCATTAAACAATATTCGGCGTTTCTAATAATACAAGAAAGTCCTATATACAAAAAAGAATGGTAATTTTTTTTTCAGAGCTTTAAAGCACGACAAACTTCCTTCAGAATCCATCCAGATTGATGGAATTATGACTATAGGTTACTGCGCAGTCATTGAGGGAGCACCTAAGAATATATGGATTGCAAGAATATATATGGAGAGATTTGAGCTAGAGTTGTTCGAGCAACAACTGAGAGAGGCGTAAAGATTCGACAGTTTTGTGTTATTGTTTCTTTTTTTCATTTCTTATAAAAAACAGTTTGCACTCTCGATACTCATTCAACGGTCACGTCACACTCATAAAGTCATCTCAACAATAAAGCGCATCTCCAAAGTGGAAAATCATTGTGGCGAAGCAACGAATAATTTCGCCAACTGCGAAACACAATAGATATACATCAATGTAAATAATCTCATTATATATGTATATTAATATATTATTGTAAAATATTAGCAATAATCACTTCCTTGTGAAGAGGATTCAGGAAAAAATTTGGTTTTATTTATTCTAAAATGTGTAATTATTCCTCAGTGGGAGAGGGAATTTTAGTTCTTATTAAGTGGTATTATTTGATTCGTGTAGCGTAATGTCTTCGATCTTTCAGCATAAATGAACCAATAAAATGGCATAAAGGGAGGAAGAAATGTTAGAGTGAAATGTGGGAAAATAGAAAAGGAGCGAAGATAATCAACGCGACAATAGCGTATATGCTGACAAAATATTAAATGCTCTTCGCTATTTTATGACCGATTTCGTCGAGATTTTAGTTGCAAATTCAAGAGGAATTTTTGTTAAAATTTCAAGCCATTTTCGATTTTTTTTTCAGAACGTTTTGCATTATTTCGTTCTTATTAATCATCAATGTGTAGCCTTAGCTCGTTTTCGAGGATGGTAATTTTTAGCGAAAATTTCAGGACGCTTAATTCGGTACTCAGCGAGTGCCGAAACACTTGTCGTAGCATATAAATTTGGCTTGCCGTCAAATATTCGATGGTACTGATACGATATGAGAGTGCTTGAGTCGAACAACATCGAGAAATAATACAAAGGAATAGCGGTACACAGAAGAACGCAACGTGTCACCTTTCTTCACACATTTCTTCACTTGATCATATTCCTTTATTTCCGGCTATATTGGACTAATTTTTGAAGAAAAAAGATGGAATTTATTGAGATTCCATCCGAGTTTTCCTCGATTTCTCCTGTTGTTGATCCTCACTTCCGCGTTTAAGATCCGTTGTCTATGAGTCGGTATTCATGTTAATACGGATTGTTTTGGTTTTTATTGTGCTGTTTGTTTGTTGAGTGGCTCTTTCTTCTTATCGTAATAAAAGTTAGTAGGACATAGCAAAAATATTATTGAGCACTTATAAGATCTCCACATATTTGAATCATTATTGGAGAAGGGCTTCGGAGTTTTTAATGTTGCAATGAACTATTGAGAGATGAAGCTTTTTTCATGCACTTTCAAGTAAGTAATTTGTATGATTTTTGAATGCTTGGATTCAAGAATCTCAAATATGATTCATAGAAGAAATTGCTACCGTTAGCTTCATTTGTTTTGATCTATCAAAATGTTATAAATGTTCGACACCAATCTCACTTAATTGTTTTACATCATGCGCTTATATCATGTTGCATCGAAAAAAAACAACCTTTTTTCTTAGCGACTTCTTTCTTATTTATTTTCTCAAGGTTTTATCGTCAATCATTCGGATAAATATCTATATTCCGTTCCTCATCGATTCTTTCTATTAAAATTCGCTCATTCAGTATACTTTCGATAAGCAACTTGCTATATGATTGCCTCATATCTCATTTCACCGCTGTGGGATGGACAACTCGAAAATTAGAAGCATTCGCGCAATATTTAGCGAATTAGTAGCTGTCTTGTAATCTTTGAGAATTTCAAGGCGCGCAAAGATGCGAACCTCTTGTTTTCCTCAGTTTTAATCTTAGCAACTTCCAGTGGACGATTCCGTATGATATGAGACCTGATTTTTAAAAAGTCAGCCAAAAATTTATTGCATTTGTGACGGAAACAACGCCTTCTCGAGACATATTCAAGGCACTTGGGCGTGAATATCAATGTCACTTTTTAATCCGTAAGAGTTCCCGTTCCTATAGATTATGGATCTTCACGAGTAGTAATTTCGGTTGTGAGCAATGAACTGAATGATTGGAGCACTTAGGTTGTAGGATCAAAAACTTCCTTAGCCATATCATTCTTGATCATTCGATGTCATTCATGATCATCGTTGCCCATTGTTGGTCACCAATGAGCAATCATGGTCTTTCTTGGTCATTCTTGGTTATTCTTGGTTATTCTTGGTTGTTTTTGGTTATTCTTGGTCATTCATGGTCGCTCTTGGTCATTCTTTGTTATTCCTGGTTATTCTTGCTCATTCATGTTCGTTCATGATTATTCGTGCTCACTCATGATCATTCATGCTCAGGCGACGTGAGATGTTTGCCTGACCTCCTTATCCTTATACTGACGAAATTACAGTTTACCACAAATTGCTACACTTTGGAGTATAGACGGGAACGTGTTTGATCCGGAGAACAATATCGGAAATGCATGAATGTGGCCTCTAAACATAAATTTTCGTAGTTTTTACTGAGTGTTTCCGATAAAAAGCATCTTTTTCGCAGAATTTGTAGCCAGCGAGTGACATACTTTTTCGCAAAATTTGCAGCCCAACGAATGACAAACTGCTAAATGTCGTTATTTGCATGACGAATTCGACAGTTCGCTTACACCATTTCAATTAATTCCTGCTGAAATCGATCTTTTGCTTTATCTCCGTGATGTACAAATATGCAGTCGTATTAGTCTACCGATATGAGCAGAAAATTCACCACCGGAATTAACAAAGTTCGCCGACCAAGCCCGCCCCTTTAACTATCTGTTCAACTTTTCCTCCACACACAAATATGCTTTCTTACGCTTTCTTTCTGGAAAGGAATGAGACAACAAGCATGATGTCATTTAGGTTATGAAATTCCTTCAGACAACCAACAGAATGATATCATGCGGCAAACGAATCGTAATGTCAAGCATCGCCAATATGAGGAGAAGAAATTTGTAATCTAGAGTAGCCAATGATGCCTGCCATAATAATGGTGAGAAAATTCTCGCATCGGAGATAAATGCCCCAATCAATAACCACCCTATCATGATAACCTATCAGAATAGGGTCATCTAAGGTCGCTGATGCACCATTATTCGGGAATCTCATCGAAAAGTGATATGAACAAAGCATTTACCCACCCCGAACGTCATCCATTAAATAAGTAGACACTTTATCGAACACAATTCGAATAAACTGAGGATGCAAAATATGAGAAAGACAAGCTGAATAATGCCCTATTACTCGCGTTCCGATCTTATGCTAATCTTATTAAAAATGAAAGCGGGAAAAGTTCAAATTTCATGAAGTCATAGCTCCCTTACGATATGGATGATTCGTTTTCTTTTCATTAAGCCCGGGAATTGAGTTAAGAGAGAGCGTATTGATATTGTGAAATTAATTCCTTCAAATTTTTGCGCAAAATTCCTTCAAATAATCCATCAATGATGACAATGAATATATTGCACATCAAAACAGAGCAGACGTATTATCGATATGTTTTTTCTCCAAATCGTGGTACTGTTCCCCTCCCCCCTCCTCCTCCCTTCCCTCCTCCTCTCCCCTCCCGCTCTCCCCGACGCTAAAGTGAGACTTGAACAGTTTAATTAGGCGATGTTGCGCATCTTTTGTCACAGATATTCGACTGAGGCTAAGACTCGCAAAAGCGCCTTTTGTTGGATCTTTTTTGGCGAGGTGATCCAGACGGCGGAAAGCGCACGCCACGATCGGCTCAGCCAGTAGATGATGTCGCCAAAGTGTTGTCTACTGACGCAAGGACAACATGTAGGTGATCGACTGCTAATATATCTAAGGCATGGTATTGTTCACGAAAGAAATACAATTCAAAATCTCAACAATTATATGCAGAAAGAATTTAGCACTGAACTTTTATCGGCTTATTGTGGTGAATTTAGCATTGAACTTTTATCGGTTTATTGTGGTATTTCATTTTCCGATGAAAAGCACATAGAGGTGCAAAGATTTCAACCAGATGCAGAAATTCTTCTCCAGATGCATCATAAGCCGATCCGAATCCATATCCTCTCGATGAATCCTTACCGTTTATACGTTGCATTCAAATCACTAAGTTAAATTGCCTATATTGTATGGAACCATATCATTCCAGATATAATCAAAGAGAGAGAAAAATGAAGCGAATAGATGAAACTGTTGATGTTTTTTCTTGAGAACGACGATGAAGTCCATCTTTGCTACATACAAGCTCTTTCTAGTCTTGCGCTTCTCAATTCGTCAACATTTGCTATTAGACTCTGGTCGATGCCACTTTCAATCGCACAGAGAATCTCTTCGTCACGAATAAATCTGTCGCAGTTAAACGTCGATAAATAAACCTTCACCTTAATTTTAATCACTATTTGAATTGATTTTTGAAGTGAAATTGTTTCTACATTAAAAAGTAAGTGGAACTTCTGCTTGCTTCTCTTTGAGTGTCTGTTGTTCCTGAAATTGTCGGTGAATGATTTGATTACGTTGAACAACATAGCGATTGAGGTTCTTCTGAAAGGACGTTGCGTAAAAGTCAATAGTGCGACTCCCTCCCATTGAGATACAACTTTGTGTCTTTTTATTGGCATAGTTGCTATTTGTCTCATTATTCAATCGTCCGATCTTTAATGCCTTATAAAATAACCAAGAATATCAGTTAAGAGGACATTTGGCAAGTGCTTAGGCGATGAGAGATGTCTCATTGATTGCACTTTCTAGAAGAGCGTCTAATAATCGATATTATCTAAGTAAATTTCCAAAAACTAAAATTTTAAGTGTTTTCGATTCAAACGCCAAACCCACGCACTGGAATCAATGGCCCGTCGAAATTCTATGGCATTTATTTGAGAGATTTTATTGAAAGTTCAGATTCCTCTCCTCTTTCCTCTCATATTTAATTCGTATTTTTCTATCCAACAACCCTCCTACAATATGAAAAAAGTTGAAGGAAGATTAGTATGTGAACAATTCCCATGCTATATATTATGCAATCGTTGAGTTATAGACTTTAAGACGAGTAGGCAATGACCCAAAACGTTAGCCAATATTGTGCAATGATATTGCCTATCTTGTTGGTCGTTATGTTTGGTCACTCATAGCAATCATAATTGGCAATTTTTTTCCAACTTTAAGTTTTCTCACTCGATATACGCGATGCTTCTTGCTGCATTTATGATCCGTATTCTTATATTAAAATTCTTTTCGCTCTTTAACACCTAAGANNNAAATTCTTTTCGCTCTTTAACACCTAAGATTTTTTTGATTCTCAATCAGCTTTATTCTCCTCACTCTTTACTTCTTTTGTTCAAAATTACACCATTCTTCGAACGTCCTTTATACGATCCTCTCAAGGTTATGTAAAGGTACCCAATTTGACTCTTGAATTGACACTAATTATTATTTGAAATAATCAACCAGTTAATTAGTTGATATTGTAACTAGGTGCTTCATTCGGCTCGAACGTCATTCCGTCGAATAGCTGTCGTAATCAACGAGAAATATTGACCGTGAGCAATAATCTCGAAACGAAGCCAAGCAATAGACCTCGATTGACCGCTAACGCGGCTTGATTCTTCATCTTTACTTCAGTCGAAGAATTCATTCATATGCTTCCATGTGACAATAAGAATAGTAAGGGCTATTGCTGAGAACATTTGACATTCCCAAGAAGCAAAATTTCTATTCGTTATTAGCCAGTTTGTGATGGCTAACGTAAGTGTGTCGGCACCCATCGCTGAACTCCTATTCAAAGTTTTCGCAATAACATCACATCAAAGATCGAGAGCCTTCATTCAATGAATGTCTACAACGAATGTTTCACTGCATTATTGCGTCTCCATCGAGAATAGAAAAAAAAGTTTTTTTTTATTCGAATACACAACGAATTGTAGAGCATTAGTCCTTATATACAACAAAGCGATGAAGAAAAAAACAGAAGTCGAGCATATTTTAAGCGTCCGGCCATTAGACAAACCTATGAATGCCAAAATTGGCCATAATGTCAGTCATAGCATCGAAAAATCGATCTATCGACCTCAACATCCATTGTAGATATGTTATAGCAGAACAAGCAGGATACATCTTGCATCAGTTGGATTGTTGTTTTCGGTCAATAGTTAATCATAAAGTTGAATAACTTTAGGGCATTTTACGAATGGCTAAATCTGTTTGCATACGAAGCCTTATTCGAAGTATATCTTTGACTATTTGTCGGTGAATTATGACTATGATCGAACATATTTTTCCATTTAAAAACTAAGATATAATACTTCAGAGCATTGAACGAATATTGAAGAAAGTTGATCGGTTAGACATTGCAGCAATATTCGCAATTGCACTAATTTTCAACCTAGAAAATATAGCCAATATACGAAAAAGATGGGACAGATAGAAACACTAACGATTTATAAGGATGTAAATGCGATAAATTGCCGAATCGCAGAAAAACTCCAAAAGAAGAGAGGGGATAGATGAGTTCAATAGACGAAATAATTTCAATAATAAGAGAAAAACCCGTGAAAATGATGAAATAAGATGAAAGAAATTATCGACTTATCGGGTAGAAATCGCTCATCATAAAGTATTTGATTTCCCTCAATGAAAAAGTTTTGGCAATTTGTTCCATCGGCTATTTGTTTCTTTGTATTATTATTATTGTTATTATCGGTATTATTGATGTTAATATTACTAATGTTAATATTAAAATAAACGTTTTTATTATTACTATTATTTCTTTAAACTATTATACTAGTGAATGAATAAGGATTTACGCAACACTAGTAAATATCTGGTTTTTTCTACATCTAAATCCTCATGAATAAATGCTCAATTTCTAAAGAAACTTTTCAATATATTAAAGATGTCGCTAATATTTATAACTAAGTAAACCTCAATCTCACTAAAAGAAATCAATCCAATGGAAAGGAATTTCATAGATTCATACGAGCTAAACTAGAGGAATTATTTTGGCGCTTCAAACAATCGAATGAAATATCTGAAGAGAAACTAGCTATTCGGATTGAAATCAAAATGCAAAATAAAGCCGTGTGGAATTTAACTGCTGAAATTTTCATATATTGGACAGGTGATCATCGCTGCAAAAAAAACCTTAGCGTGCAATGAAATAAAGCATAATAACACAGGATCGGAATCCAACAGCAAAATATCCCCTCCTATTTACGAAACGGAAGTAGCTCGAGCAGAATTTTTCTGCCCTTTTTTTGTTGGAAGAGAAAATTTGATGAGAAAAAAAGGGAGGAAAACGAAGAGTTAATGAGGTTCATTCGATGAATTTAAAACACAAGATAGAGAGCGCTGCTCCGCAGAAATATATATGAGAAAAAATAAGAAGAGACTTTTGTTCAGTTCTAAACGATTGAAGGAATCGTCGATTTTTCAATAGTCGTTCTATGCTCGTTAAATTCTTCGCATATTGACGACAATGAAAACTATTTGAAGTAGGAAACATTAGCTCAAGAAAGTTCGTCAACAAAGGGATCTGTTTACCAAGAATTCCAGCAAGCGATAGATTTCTTAATTTTTGTGGATTGGTGATCAGATTGGGTGCGAGTATTTTGGATCCTTGGCGACGTTTTCAATGAAGCTAACAGTGCAGAAATATTTTCAAGCCTTTCTCTATCGATTCTGGCATTCGCACAGAACCATTTACGGGTTATTTTGTTAAAGCAGAATTAGAAAGGAGCTTTCGAATATGCTAAAAGCTAGCTTCAAATATTTATACCAAATATTTATACCTTATAGCCGCCCCTCATTTAAGCACTTGAAATGGACGAACATATAAGCTCTAATATGTCTTCGCGCAACATATGACAGTAGAATTAAATAAATTTAGAAAGAAAAAAATTCGAAAAACAATTTTGAAACGAAACTAATAACAATGCTGATATGAGATGAATATGCACAAGTGGGAATCACAAATAAATTAAACTATGTATTTTATTTGGGCGCAATTTATAATTATATAGCCTTTTGCTGCATTTCTGAAATTCTTTATTAATGTTTTTCAAATTTTTGAAATGATGATGTCATTTTAGATATTATTTCAAAAAATGACTATCTAAACGTGGACGATGAAATTGCTCTACAGTGGGAAATATTTCGAGAATTTTGAATAGTATAAATGGCAGAGATAAATAGCCATATTTTGCGATCTACTAGAGAAAAAAAAACAACAATCACTATTGCCGAAATAAATTCCACACCACAAAGTGAGGCGCCAAAAGCAAAATTCCCTAAAATGCTCTTTTTCTTTTCTCGCCCAAATAATATCAACATCAAAATTGATTATCATTTTGTTTCGATTCATCGATATTCGATACGCTATATAATGCGGCTCTCTCATCGGCACCATTTTGTGCAGCCATCGTTTTTCGTAATTCATCTATCTGTAAAGTGAATCCTCTTTCATCGTTGAAATAGATGGAGTTCTTTTTTTGCGCACTCTATTTGCAACCTCAATTGTTAGGCAATATTTCATTGCTATCATAACCAGTTTTTTTTTTCACTACATTGAAACATTGTCAATTACTCTTTTCTTTTGTTTCTTTAATACAAAATATTCATTTAGATCATTAATTTTTACGCAACAATATTGCCCAAAAAGCTAATCACAACGTCAGTTGGCCAACGCAGAATCCGAACACCTTTGGAATCGGAAATCCTCTCCTCTCAGCGGTAATAAGGATTAATACCGATGTTTGTTTATATCTTTGTTTTCGTTATTGTTACGTGAATGACGGTCTTCATTTTGGTGGATTAGTTCCCAACATTGGACGTTTGTTTTTTTCACTAACTATTTGCATCTTCTTCTCGAGCATATAGATTCTAGTAGTGGCTCACTTTGCACCTTCTTTCATACCTATAACATATTTAAATATTGCCCTCTTGACCCTTTCTTTCTAATATTTTCGAGTGGAGTAATGAAAGGAATTTTTATGAGCCATAGGTATTAATCTAATGAGAGTTTATATGTGCTGATTTTGATGCATACGAGGACGAAAATATCAATATATTCAATAAACTCTTCCATTTGCTTATCACCTTACTATTGTTGCCCACCATTTTTGGTCTCTATTTTTTGTCTTTAGCTGAGGAGATCTTTAGCATGAGTTTAGCATTGAAATGAGCGTTTTATAATTTGAAACCTGATCAGACGGGTGGAGTGAATAAGGTGAAACACATATAATTAAATTCTTTGTATAAATACAAGTCTAAATATAAATAAAAATGAAATTATGAATATAAATATGAATATAAATAAAAATACGAACATAAATATAAATATAAATATCAGCTTGAATATAAACACACAAACAAATAAGTTAAACAGGTTGAATAGGCAAACTGAATGAATTAATTAAAGAAACAAATTGAACAAATAAACTGATAATTGTTTTCAGTTTATTCGCATATATAAGGAGTGGGAATGTTAAATATATCATATCAGTGAGGAATTTGAGACATCGATAGCATTGATCTTAGCGGGCAATACGCCAAGCATCAACAAACAATACCGTGCATGCAGGTAACATCAGAGTTTGTACCTAATTTGATAAAATTATTATCACAAATTGATGGCGCATATTGGATTATGCGAGTGCAAATTGCACATCTACGTAATGCAAACTGCAAACTGCAAATTGCAAAACAGTTTGCAAAACAATGCAAACTGCAAAACAATGAGTGGAATTTATCGAAGGAATATCACTCATACCTGAGGTTTCAATGTTTGTGGTCCCATTAACGAAAACGTATATGTATGTGAAGGTGGAACGGCTACCGTTGTATACTTTGTGCATGGCCGTAGAAAGGGACGCAATATCGAAACGAACGCCGAACGAAAGCTATCATTTAATAGACCGTACATAATTGGATTCATACATGCGGATGTCATTCCCACCAAATGACAGAATATATACCTGAAAATAATCGGCTCTTCAATAGAAGGGAAAAAAACGTTCTTTTCCTTGAAAATGTCTTCGTTTGGAAGGGATAGGAGAACAAAGGCATTTTGTCCAGGATAACAGATGTGAAGTGTTTTAGGATTAATAAAATCTTTATTATAAATGTTTGAATCTCTTTCAAATTTCCACTCATTTAGTGTCCATCATTTTGATAGTTCATCAGTAAATTACTTGGAATGTAAAATAAATATATTGCACATATATTTTGAAAGGTATTCTAGATAATCGCAAGATGGAAACAGTATATGGAATGAGGCACAAAAATGCTTGAGTGTCAGGGATGTGATGAGAATGAAATGAGAGGGAGGGGGGAAGGGAGAGGGGGGGGGGGGCGGGAGAAGGGAGGCGGTGGAGGGAGGTGGAAGCAATCACCTCATTTATAGCAGCTTTGTTGGCGTTCAATTTCAGCTCATTATTATTTGCACATTTACATTGACAAAGTTCCATTACTTCAGTAATACATCATGACGGTGAACTGTTGGAAATTTATACTACAAGCATTTCGAATGGGCAACCTTTCTTCACCCTGTTTCCAGTCATCGAAAATTATTTGCATGAATGTTTGTGAGGACACATCAGTGTTTGCAAATACTCCGTATTTTCAGACATTCCTAGGGAACCCGATTGGTCAGTATGGTATTCTCGTATGGTCAATGGATGTGCATATTCCCCTATGGTCACTCACTTCACGCTCGATTTACTGAGCCTCGCTGTCGCACTTTGTTATGTGGATGCGTCAGGTTTTTTTTTTCATTCTTATAGGGAGTCTACGGTCAGATGAAAAATTTCATATTGGGTTAATTCTTCATTCATTTTCCTCGAAATAGCCGTTATCGTCTGAGGTGATGGGGGAGGGTCTCTCAGTTATGCTGACAATCATCTTGCAATCCNCCCCCCCCCCCCTCCTCCCTCCCCATCTGAGAAGCGGCCATAATCGAAACATCACTACTAAACGAGGAACCAAAGACAATTGCTCTTCTTTTTTTGCAAACTTCAGCAAAATTGTAGGAATCAAAGCGATTGTTACTCCCTTTGTACTCATTCTTCGCCGAAATCTTCTTTGTGAAGTATGACGTCGTGTTTTGCACTTTTTCTTCGATGAAAACATGTTAGCGTTAGACGCTATTTCAGAGAAAAGGTTATATCTCATAAAAGACGTTTGTGCGACCGGAAGTTTATTGTGTTGTTTTCGAAAATGACTTTCTGAGAGAACAATCAAGAATGACAGCCAATTTTTATATGGAAATTCCACAATGAAGTGGATATTATTTATTTCCATCCTTGAAATAGTTTCTATTGGCTCAATTGAACTGCTTCTGTTTGAGCTATTGACATGATTTGAGCTTTATTTGATTTTTGATAAGGAAGCCAATAAGGCAGTTCTTTACTTGTTAATAAAGAGCCCATTAGTGGAATATAACTGAATTGAAAGCTGCATCGAGAAAATTTTGCGCCATTTCAAACGTCAATCCATCAAAATTAATATTTCCGCTATGTGCCTCAAACAGTTTCACACTCTTGCGTTAATCTACAGAAAATCATCACCCACCTTTACCTCAAGACTCTCGACGTCAGAGCTCTAGAAGGTCTTCATTCAGGTAATTTGGTAGTATAAGCAGCTTCCAGTTGCTCTATGCTGGAAGCCTAACAAATCTTCCAATTTAGTCGGAACGCATTCCGCAGACGAAGTCGAGCTCTTCATTAACAATCAGCTTATTGCTGATTTTGTTAGTTTGATCACCATAGGCATATAACTATGAGCGCCTTACTCATTAGCTACATCACTTATTCGTGTTGAAAAAGATGTTAAGGAGTAATTTCTGCTTTTCGCATGATGTATAGAATACGGGTAGGGGGAGGAGGGGGGAGTCGACTGATCAAACGATTTTGAACCTTTGCTCTTAGGACGATACCTTTTCGAGTTTTATTCAGCCTCTCCGGACATTACTTAAAATCATGAACTGAACGCCTTTCGTCTAGAAGAAATTCTGCGAGACGGCACCTGGCGAGTCGATGATCCAGTCACTGTTTGAGGACAAGAAATTCTCTGCACTTATAGCAAAGAAATCATTTCTTCTTAGTTCAGACTGCCCCTAGGACGAAACATTGTATTGCTTCAAAGAACGAATGTACAGCCCACAGGACAGGTATGCCAACTTTCTATTCAAGTTGCCGGAGAGGGGGGTACCGCAAAGATCAAAGAAGAGGCATCCTAGGGCAGAAGTAATATCCTTGAGCCGTCACAACTCTTGATACGGACAAACGTTAACTAGGTTTCCGCAAAGACGACTATGGCAAAGTGTCAAGGTTTTTTTTTAAACCACCAAGTTGGTTCATAACAAATGAAATACTAGAAGCAATAGATAAAAACCTAAACTAAGAAGAGAATCTCAAAAACAGACACTCGCAGATTCAGCCATATCCCCTCAAAACTGCAGCAGAAAAAAAACGGCTCAATAAGCATGCGCTACTCGATCACATCATATCCCTAGAGTGTTAAGCGGAAGTATGCAGAGGGCGATAAGCGAAAAATATTCACAATCGATAATCCGTACTCAATTTATATGAAAAGTGCTTGACGAAATATTGAAAAAATGCCGAAATATGCGAAAATTAATTCACGTTCAGAAATGCGCAAATAAATTGCGGCGTAAATTACCCCCTCGAAATATTCGCTATTTTATAACGACGAATTAGAAAGGGGTAATAGGGTATTAAATCTTCTATTACACATTAGTTTCTCATAGGCCCCAACTATAGTATTTGGCTGAGTTATAACGACGCAATTATGAGAAAAAGAATAAAAAAGAATAGCGAAAATTACAAGAATAGTGGACTAAAAAAATTTTTAAACATTATGAGTAATATAACGCAAGCTTATTACGCCCTAAGGCTACACCTACGTATCTATTAATACACAGTGCGATCAAAAGCGATCGCTCGAAGGGTCACAAACGAGCCCTATGACTATTAAAAATGATGCAATATTACCAAAATGCTAAAAAAATTGCCAGAAATTATAAGAAAAATATATTGATATCCTGGTATTTCCGGTAACATAGCATAATTCTTGAGAAAAGTTTGGGTGCGAAAAAAATTTATTACGCGAAAAAAATTTATTACGCGAAAAAAATTTATTACTTCCTATAGGAAAATTTAGTTCACAATAGTCGAATTTATTTTCCAATAGTTAAACAATGGCGAGTAGAATTTATTTGTCTATAGTTCTTTTCATATTTTCTTTCCCTTTAAGTCTTTCGTGGACAAATTTCCCTTGAAGAAAGCCTAAAAGAAACAATCAATCAACCAATTTACTTCCGCATCAAAATGAGAAAAAAATCAACGACATATTGGTCGCTAATAAAAACTATTTTATCAACAAGGATAGCAATTTTTCTTGGCCGAATAAGAAAAAGCATTCAAATGCATTTGAACATATGTTGTTATCGTTGTAAAAAAAAATTTCAGCTGTCCATATTCATATTGTTGTAATTTTTCAAAAAATATTCGAAGCTATATCGGAAGAAAAATATGCAAAGCAGTGTGCCATAATTTCTTTTTTTTTCTTTTCTTTCTTGCACAGAACATCCCTTGTAGAAATAGGTCAACTAAATAATATCTTCACTACTTACTCCTATCATCGTTGAATTTCCAAGGGAGTAATAAAGAGTGCTAAATTCAGGTCAAACTTTGTCCACTATGCATATTTCATGATTTGGTTATTGTTCGTTGCTTATAAAACACCATTCAGTACAACACATTAGAAAAAAGTTTTTGTTTTCACGTAGAGTATTCACTCATTCATCTTTTGAAGTGAACAACGAATAATACTTCAATATTATTCAAACGTCATATTCAATAAAACGTTTACGTCCTTTCAGATAATACCCGTTGATTTTTTCAACATAATTAATATTTTTGCCAAACAAACTTTGCAATTATTTTGTTGAAAAGCAAATGTTTTCTTTTTTTTGCAAACAATTCTCCCAGAAATGCAACGCCTCAATGATTGTCTAGAAATTTGTCAACATATTTCAAAGAAAAACGCACAAACCTATATTGTGAGAATTCGATAACGTCAAGAACATTGAGAACATTATAGGCATTCATTGGAAACCATGCGATTGCGTAGATAAGTACAAGAAGAAGAAGTAATAGCAATGCTTTCCTAAATATGATATGATTGATTATGAAACAATCGAATCGGATATTTTCTTTTCATATAGATGGATAGAAAATGTCCCCCAGGCAAGAAAATTTCAGAAGATTTGGAATATATTTTTGAGTGATTGATAATCTCTAGTTAATAATACTCGATGCTATTTAAGTACTAGCTCGAAAGCATGACGACAAAACTATGATAGATTTAGGTGAAATCTTTGACCTCAATAAGGAGGTATTCATTTAAATCTGCTAATAGTTGAACAATTCTCGACATAAACAATCGTAATTAGCTGAGCTTTTGAAGAAGTTTACTCGAGAATGATGTTCGGCATTTCGTATATGAGCAAATTATAGGATCTTATGAGCGCAGTACAATGAACTAGTGATTGAACGTAAATTCCAGTTAATTAGTATTTCTTATAAGAAATTGTAATGAGAGAACGAAACGATAGCTTTATTAGTCCAATGAATTATCAGTTGGCTTGACTTATGCTTGGCATTGAACTATGAACCGATTAAATGATAAATTAATGCGCAAAATATATTTCACTCTTTCAACTATTCGAGACATATTATAAATAATGGAAGATATTCGTCTAAACATTTTCTTCAAAATTGGTCGTCTTTTCGGGTTCCAACCGATCGTAGAGAGAATCGGCGGGAAAAGTACCTAGAATTGTTTTTTATCTTTCAAATATCTATAGTTGGATTTGAAGCTGGATGAAACAAGATGGAAGATATTACAGGAAGTTGTCGTCTTGTAGAGCATAAATTATTCTCAACAAAATTTGTTATCTGGGCTCAGAATTGCCCAGTAGCTCAGTATACTACGGCAAATACCTATATACATATTCAACTTTCAAATAACAATGCGTGTTATAGGTGAATTATTCAATTCCAGTGCGACAAATTACTTATAAACAAACCTGTTACGTTGCATCATAATATGTCGACGTTGTTGATCGACAGTAGTGCTAGCTTTAACACGACGTCGAATTGTCGAACCAATTTGAGAATATCCAAATGCTAATGCAGCTAATGGTAGTAAATACTGTATTGCAAGTACTGTGAGAGTGTATGTCCGTCTTGAGAATGGTAATCGATGCCATGTCTTTTCGAGACATATTTGTGGTCGATGACGTCCACAAACAGCCAACTGAAAGCATTGAGGGATGAGAAATGATTTTCGCTTAGCTAGTTCCGTGATCTAGTTCATGACATCTAATAGAATAAGTACAATTAATGAGTAGTTTTAAGTTTTTTTGGGATTTTCATCGAGATTAGGGGAAGTCTTTGGGACGGAATCGTGCAGAACATTTCGCCACGAAAGCGTTCAGAAATCAAAACCGGTCACCAATGTACAACAATCGTTCAAGACAGGCAACGAAATGGATGCAAAACTTATTGAGAACCTCTAAAAATTGGAAGTAATGCTTTTGAAAGGTTTTCAAGAGATTGGTCACGGTGTACAATCATATGGAAAGATGATATGCTAAGCTATTCAGCATTAATTGCTGGCTGCATTATGCAGATGTGTTTCGTTTAATGCCGAACGATCGTCCTCATCTGTCGCTCTCAAAAATTTTCGACTCTTTGGATATTCATTTTCATGCTGTTGTCATTTATCAGATATTATTGCCACCTCATGCCTCTACTATGCTAGCCTAGAGGAAATAATATGCAATATATTTAAGTTGCTTGTTTACTCTGTTTCGGTGCAAATGAGCTTAATAATTCCTCGGAATTTATTTCTTGTTTTTATTGTCTATTTGCTTATTTTGGATAAGCAAGATGGCCATGAAACTCTTCCGCACAACAGATCTTTGTTATATGTTGTAGCTCAGTAATGGGGGCAGTAAAGAGCTTTAGAAAGGTCAAGAAAAGGTTCTTCACCTCTAATAAGCGCATTGTAGTTTACCGTCTCTTAATGCAAGTTAGAAAAAATTATGCCTACGTGCCGCCATCTTTTTTCTAAAATTAGTTCCTCGTTCATTTCGTTTTGAAATGCTATCGCATGTGCTTCCCCTTGTAGGAGTAAGTGAATTGCATTTATATTTTAGTATTGGAATAGACAGATTTAGGCGTTATTTGGGTACCATACAGATAACAAAAACGTTGTTCAGCTATCGTGTTGCGGAAACTTAAATTCGTCTTAAAACTCTCATTGCTTTTCAACTATTCAGTCCGAATTTTTTCCACGAAAGGAGGCGATTTGCAAAAAAGGCTTGCTTTGCCGGATGGGCATTGCGAGGACGAAGGTATGGCAATCCTCTTGGTGCCCCCATGTGTTATAGTTATGAGCTCAGCAATTTGGTGAGGGTCAAAGAAACCGGTAACAGTAAATAATTAAACAGTCGGGCTACATCATAAGATAGATCACGGGGTCGGAATTGCCATATTTCGTCGTCTGCATTACTTAACAGCTAGTAACTATCATTTATGGGTAGCTAGTAGCCGCTGCTGTGAATTGTGGTCAAACATTGCTTCAAATTTGAAGCGTTCGACTCAAGTTACGAAATAAAGCATATTAGTACATACCATTGTTCCTATATGAGGCTGATTCCAAGGTTCGAACATGTGCACATCTTCAGCACTGACCGCGAAGAAATACGGAGCCGCCACGAATAGCGATAACAACCATACGATGCAATAGCAAATCACTGGTGCAGTCGCAGCGAGACGCCTTTAAAATCACTGTTTTCTTTTTGGAGATATACATAATTGCATCGTAACTGATGTTTGCATCAAGAATTTTTTTCCGCTCAAAAATCCCATAATAAAGCTTATTAAGGGGCTGTAATAACATCGTTTGCATAAGATGGTTGAGAAAAAGGACTCGATAAACCAGAGAGTCTAGAGGCGATGGGGGAATATATCTGTTCCTTCCTTCTATATTATTAGTGTCAGTTTGTCGAAGATAGAGAAGGTTAAGTCTATGGAAAATGAACTTTTCAACAAGAAACTTAATTTGAACCTTTCTACGGATCATCTACGAATATTTTTCACTAAAACACTATCTTATCCGAGTTATTCTCCACTGTCTATAGTAATTGCGAACAAATTTCGATAGCCTACAAAAAAAGGTGAACGAAAATAAGCACTAAACGAAAATGGATGCAAAAACATCGTGTGAAAATAACGATGTGAAGCAAGTGTTAACCGCGATCAACGATTAGCTATTTTTACTATGCTCTCTTGCAAACTATTTAATATTTTGTAGGCTTGATCAATTTTTGCTTTCGAATAATTGAACATCATCGATCTTTTCTGATAGAAGCATAATGACGCCGAGGCGTTTTTGATGTATATTTCTATCTTCTTCTTTTTTTCAAAGCAACAATGCCGGAAATAAATCTACTCGTTTAGCAGGAAAGTTTCTTGCGCTAGTTTAAAGATTTGGGGAAACTTTCGACTTGAGTTTCTGAGCTTTCAGAAACGGAGATAGCTGTTGAGCGATTCTTCAAGCCATTGTTGACCGCCAATAAGGCAAGAAAGAAATTTGATTATCAAGAATCACGTTGTATATGTTGCATTAGAGATTGCTTGAAAATCGCATCGTTGGAGAGTTTACTTTTTGAAGCCATAGGAAGCAGAAAACACTGAGACTATATACTCACGTTTCGAGTACGCAAAACAGAGAGGAGCATTTTTGAGGCTCACAACTTTCAATTGTAATGGACAGCTTCATCGTGGAATACATACGCTCAGGAACCTCAAGAAGATGAAGATGTAATGGTCACGCATTCTTTCATCAGGAATACCCTTGAAAACGGTGTATTTTTTGATTCATGGCGGAAAAAATGTGACGGGGAAAGAAAAGGAAACAAAGGAAATCCTTGACTACCAAATAAAGCAGCTTTACTGAAACTTACAAGTATTTGCCGGATCGAATTCCTGCTTATATCTACACTCTACATAAGAATTGTTAATGCAAGAAGCTTCATCTCTGTATAGAGAAGCGGTTCGTGCATGCGTTCAGCGACCATATAAAACGATCGACATTCAAACATAAGAGATTTGATAAGTGTTATCGCTTCCAGATGTTATCAACGTTGTAATATCACTATTGTTTTGATAATCGTCAATATATTCCAAAATATATTCACTATATTCTACTGGCGAACGCTCTACTGATCAGCGGTGGGCAGCATGCAGTGCATGACGTCGAAAGCTTAAACGACTAACAACTAAACACATACATAAGCGGTGTTTTGTGCATTTGCAATAGCTGTGCATATGTGTTTGTTTCTATGTGAGTCGGCAATGGTCTGAGTTTCGTCATTGGATGGAACTGGTAAGATTACCCGAAGATTTTTTTAGTACCTTGGACATTCAGTTTCCAATGGTTGACTTAAGGGAACAGAAGTGGGATGATACAAGTCGATGAATCAAAAAGAAAATTCGAAATTGAATAGCTCCAACATTCGCAAAAATCGAGGAAAGAGTAGAACCTCTTGGATAAATCGCTAAGAACTTTCTCAGCATAGATTGCTATCGAGAGAAAAGCCTAATATCAAATAGAAGTTGCATAAAATATGGAACATAGAAATAAATATTTCTGATACGAGTAGGTACAAGTGATCATTGGACGAATAGCATCCGCCTATCTGCTTTTACGTTGATCTCTATGAACATGAATTGTAGTTGGGAAACTGGATCTATCACTAAGAAATGGAATTCATTTCTATGAACAGGAATTCATAAACACCGTTTATAAATACTTTCAATTACTTAATTCTCTCCTACCTGAATTTTGTGAAACATATTTGGCGTAAAATTTCTTCTACCGTCATCTACTTCCAATGCTTTCTTTCTGTCTATCAGTGTCATGCGATTTCTATGTCATTAAGCGTACTTGTTCAGAAAAAGCCATTCACGAAGTTTAGTTAGTAATGGTCTAAAGGATTTTTAGCATTCTAGGATAGAAGCTGAAAGCTTTCACGAAGACATCGTTCGATAATGTGATATCACTGATAACAGCTGATCGAAAATTTTTCATTTTCAAATGCTAAGATATGCTTTGTAAATTTAGCATGCCTCTGGCTAGAAGCAAATCACTTCCGTTAAAGATTCAACTATGGCTAATCTCGTAAGAGAGAATGACGAGGAAATTTTACACGGTAAAAGGACCTAGATCATACAATAAGTATCAAGAAACAAATTAGAAAAGACACCATATTAGAGTTCAATCAGCTGAAACTAGCTATCATTAACTTCATGTGTGGCGAATAGTTTTGTGAAAACTTTTGAGAGTATGAACTTATGGTTGTAAATATATGCGCAGAAACAACTCAACGAAATCCTTCAATGAAAAGTGAGCTCATTCTCTTGAGCGATAAAATTGTAAACGTATGGCGAACGATCAGTCACTGTTAATGAAGCAGCCACTAAAATTCCTATTAATGTGGTAATTTCGAAAAAATTTCTTCAAAAAATCGAAATAATCTAGTTTTAGATATGTGCTGATTGTGCCTTATGCGCTAGCATGATCGCAGCTTTTCGATGATTATTTTCCAACGTCAGAATTCGTATCACTTATCATATCAACAGAATTCATATCAACTATCTATCATTATATATCCACAAATTCATTGTATAATCTCACTAGAATGCAATAAAAAAGGCGGTTCTTTTAGCGCCTTTGAAGTAAAATGAAGAATTAAGAAACATGCATTTTCCGGCCATTTCGGCCACATAAATTTATGGCCGAAATGGCCGCCTAGACATGAAAAATTTTAGCTGAAACATTTCGTTGTGTTGTTTTACTCGTTATTCGTCAATTGGTGAAATCGCGCATAGCTATCGAGTAAACGGTATAATATTATCGATAAAGCGGAAATTATTGTAAAGGGCATCTGCGTGGTTCATTTCTGAGTATTATGGCGATCACTTGGTTAATTTTCGTGAAACACGCAATTTCGGATACGTAATTGTGTAGAAGATGACGCATAAACACGTGTGCATGCGTATTCTATGACTGTATAGATATATAAACATATAAATACGGAAATATATAAATATACAAGTGTAAAAAGGAGCATAAATATAAGTATAAACATGTGCGTAGGTTAATGAATGAGAAGATAAATGAATATATGAATGAATAGGTCAGTTAAATAACTAAATAAATGAAGTAAATAAAGAAACAGGTAAGTAAATTAACGAATAAATAAACAAATGAGTCCGCCGTTTCATCAAGGAGTAGGTGAAAGTTCCGTTGTGACCTGGTTAAAAATTTTGCCGATTCGAAGCTTCTGAGGTCTAAAGAAGAAGAAACATGGTGCATATATTAGGTGTGGCCACAAGTGAGATTAGGAAAGTGAAGCTCGGAAAACGTGCATTGAAGACTAACTAAGAATAAAGAGGAAATAGCTAGACGAAGTGGAGCAGGAATCAGAACATAAAGGGACATTGCGAAGCATCAATAAAAAATTAAATAAATCAAAGAGAAATTAGAAGCAAAGAAATTATATTTTCAAAGAGCGGATGTCCACTCCTGCATCGTTTCATTAAGCCTAAAGTTACACCTGTACGATCGATGCCTCGAAATTTCCACAGAATTGAAGATAGTGGCAATCGAAAACCCTTTAAATTATGACGGCCGACTGTTGCTTTCTTTTTTTGATAACAGAAGCTATTGTTAGAGAAAGTGCTCTGACATGCCTTTTGTGGTTGTGTTCATTTATGGAATCGAGTTTGCGACAGGATTGCGTCGTGAAGAAAAGCTTCATCGGAGTTTATGAAAAAATAATAGGATAGAGATAATGATAACGTCTGTTTCGTCTTTGGTTTGTGGGACATCAACTGATGCCAGTGAACTGAGTCCAATGGCACAGAAAAGTATGCGTAATTCCAATGAGTAAAGATTGCGATGATTTTCTGGCTTAGGGGCTGCTTATTAATCGGCCGGTTTTTTTTTTGAAATTTTCAGCTACTTGAAGCTCCAAGCTAAATGGTTTGTGTGTAGCTTAGCTAAAGAATTCATTAGTGCAGCCTCATCTCCCACTGCCCCC
>JAARMF010000711.1:302-15606 GCA_022844705.1 Toxascaris leonina | reverse complement strand
CCCCCCACCCCCCCCCCCCCCCCCCCCCCCCCCCCACCCCAACTCTTATATACCCTTTATTACAATGTCCTATCATACTGCGCCATAGATAGCAAAGAAATGTACTATAGTGTTATAATTTGCTCTCTTGGGCCAAATATTTCTGTGAGTTTCGTCGGATAATCGCAAAGAATTGAAGTGTTATTATCATATTAGTTGTTACATACTCAAGCAAAACACCTTTCGCAAGAGGAATGAATGCTTTCGCCTCTCGAATAACCACTTGCCCTACTAATGTATGGCCTTAAGCGATTAAATATTGACAAGAGAAATGCGGAAGTCATCGCTAAAAAAGCTACCATGTTTCGATTCTATTAGCGATAATCGACCTAGCACGAAATTCCAATCTAACAATCCAACATCAATAAAACCACTCTATCAGTAGTCACAAAGGAGTGAAAATCACTATTATTAAGTAACTTAAGTAGCTTTGCACATTTATTTCAAACCGTCTCAGTTATCTCCTCCATATCATAGAATTCCCAAATAGTGGCGGCAGACGGTTGAGTTTACCGAACACTATTCGGTTTAAAATCATTTCCAACTATTTGGCATTAAGTGAAAATTCGCCACCGTTCACTGGCCAGTTTCGGTCGGTAATCAAGTATACCTTTTAGAAATGCATTCGGTTTCCGCCGAATTCTATGCGTCCGTTCACTAACCGAAAGGAATTTCTGCCGATTAACATCATTATTTTCAGATTTCCAAGTGAATAGAATGATCGCGAAATTTCTTGACTTAAATTTCTGTAGGATATTGCTTAATCCAAAAAAGTATATTTGCGGAACGCGATATTTGCGGAACGAGATCATAAGAAACTTTTTGCCGAAAACATCCAAATTTCCTGATTGTTGTTGATAAACCTCGAGAATAGTTTCTCGAATAAATTAGTTACCTGGACGATCAACATCCCCATATTTAGTTCTATCGTACTTTTTATTTTGCTACTTCGAACAGCTGTGATTTCTTCAATTTCGTCGTTCCCTGTATCGATGCAGCTGGCAAGTTTATTGCTGTGGGCGGCAATAAATCGCCTAGCGGCCAGCCTACAGGCGATTTATGTTTTAGCTGTTTGGAGTTTCCTTCTCCTAGCATTTTCTTGTCCCATGGACCACCCTCAATGCAACATGAGACCGTTATCATTATATGCAGTTCTGTCGTACAATACTATCACATCATGAAAGCGGATTACTTGAGCAGGATGTTCAATATCATTCAAAGAGCGATTGATTCGAGTGGAAATACAACTAAATGATAATGCTTACCAGATTAATACTTTTATCACTAAAATTTCGTGCAGAATTCCTGGAAATTCGAGATGAGCTAATGCTTCGTATAAACAAATGAGACAAATAAGGCCTTCATTTCTATTTGGGAAATGAAAAATTGAATTGACGAAGCGTTGAACAGTCAACGAGCGATAGACTAAACGAGCGAAATCAACATCCAATGAATTCAAAAGCTACAGGCATCTTGTCTACAAAATCAGATATTAAGTGTACGTGACATGCAAATACGATACGATAATGTAACTGTGTGAATGCAGAAGTAAAACAGTAGATACATGAAACATGCAGGAAATTGCGATCAGCTTTTCAAAAAATTATGGCCTCAAGTCACAAATAAATTACAGCCTATAATAAAAATTATCGCCTACATTTATTTCATCATTACTCATAGTAATAAAGATAACATTTCTCAGCCATATATTGCTGTTATATTTCAAATGCGACATGAGAGATTCTATTCCGTATGGGGGAAATATCATCGAAAGAAGATGACCACAGCAGTCAAATTTGCAATTATAGCAAAAGACTAATGAAAGAAAAATCAAGGATTTTTCACGCATTGCAACTACTTCGCACGTTACGGGCTTCGTTTTCCTGTTTAGCTTCACATTAAGGCTCGTTCTCTTCACAAAATTGTTTTGATTCGTTACGTTTCACGATGAGAATTGAATCCACATCTGACTTATATCGCTGGAAATTTCAATAATGAGCTCAATTACAGAGGCCAGTTCTTGATAGCTATTTGGGACTTAAATATGAAAGAAAAAATACTCACAACCATATGAACCATTTTTAGTAAACTATATGAAAGCGTAATTGAACTATATGAAAGCGTAAATGAAAGCGTAACCTCCTTTAAATATCTTAGCATCGCTCCATTCCGAGTGAAATTAGACGATCCTACTTTGTTTTCAAATTTTGCTAAATAATACAGCGCATTAGGTGATATAGAAAATATTATCAATTAACGTTTCAATTAAATATTAGTAGTAGATAGCATGATGTGAACATATAGATTACGATGAAAAAATATTGAAAAGAAAGAGGTCGCAAATTAACAGCCATGGACTGAATAGTTTCAGCTATACAGCTAGCTTCAACAAGCTTGAATATGCCCAGTTGCGGTCGAAACTTGTTGAAAGGAATAAAGAAAAATGTGTTATGCCTGTTTATCGCCCGCAAAGTGGTCTTTCATCCAAGCTTCATTTTTTTTTTTTGTATTTCGGCAATCCGATTGGCCTCATCTAAAGCATTTCGCATGAGCTGCATAGCTTCTTACGCCCACCATAAAAAATCACTTGCGATCACTTGTTATCTGCTTAAGTTTTACCTTGCGAATTTGCATGATGATTCTAAAGTATCGATGGCGATCAGTGGATGAAGGCAGATTGATCATCGAGCGCGTGAGAAATGATCAAGAGTAGCAGCGGAATCAGTGGAAATACGAACAATTCTTGCTGATCTACTGATAAGGCTCCTTAATTGTAGATTTGTATGAAAAGATGAAAGCAAAATTACAAATCGCATCTTGCATTTAATCGCTTGCAATAATATACTTTAATATAAAACCAATGAAATGGATAATCATCTTAAGATATGTCGCATTCCATCGACATATGCAACCACGCCTTCATTTGCAGCATTTCATGGCGCTAGATTAGCCTCTTCATGATGATAATAATCTCGAATTTTGGACTTTTGAGAGGATAATCGGTTGTTGTTGATGCCCTATTGGATTTTAGATTAGTTAAAGCTAAAGACGCATCTGCATAGTAATGCTCAAAAAAGGGAATTCATGCTTGTATCACTTCCGTTGAGGAATAATTGGTAGAAACAACCATGAAAAGAGATCGGTTTTTGTCAAAAAAACTTCGATAATCTGTACAAAGCAAATCTTGTTAATCCCTCATAGCTTTTAAAATTAGCTTGGAGTAAAAGCAGTTCCCATCACCAAAAAACATTGAGTAAATCCAATTTATTTTCGAGCAGATGAGTGTAAGTCCCTCAAAGCATAGATGTAGTTCTATTCAACATCATTAAGAGGGATCCTCAATTTGTAAAATTTGAGGGTCGCAATTTATAAATGGGACCGTCAGTTTCTTCCTGAAGCTTCATTCAGTATTGAGAGCACTGTTTTCGCCGTGAAACGGAAGTCGAATAAGAGAAAGCACCGTACAAAGCCTCAAAAACCATTCACTTCACAACTTTTCACGTCCGAGGGAGGATGACAATAGAGGTTTCGATCGAAAGTATTGTCTTTCAATCCAATATAACCAATTAGGATGAATTATCGCTGATCACTCCAGGATCTGATCTGCTATTCAAAGCTGTCATCAATTATATGGTTGCTAAGATATTACAGAAAAAATCAATGAATAGATCAATGCGGTGAGAAAGCTTCACAAATTCACCGACTCAACATCCGACACATAACGCTATGTTTTGGTGAATCCGGTTATTTGAAATGAAGAAATTCATGAGCCGGTAATCATCGAAGGACCAGAGTCGAGTAAGGGAATTTTTTGGTTAAAGTAGGGTGTGCCTAATCACCGCTTTTTCAGCTTTAAGATCGGCATCGCGGTGTTTCAAACTTTGTAGGAAATTCGATTTAAAAGTTCAAGACTTCGTGCTAAGCAATACAAGCCTGAGTAGTGAGCTGCTTTTTGGAGACGGCTTTTTGCTTTCACCTCAGTGATGAGTCCAAGTCTACTATGGAAGCAGCGCATCTCAACACAAGGGTAACATGCGTATGGTCGAAGCTTGCCTATATGCGTCTCAAAAATCCGGAAAACTGCTTCAGCTAATCTCTCATGGAGCAGTATTGGTCTTTCGTCGCCCTTTCGAATTAAAATGCTTCGACTGCAATCTAACTAATCCCTTCAGTTTTGAGCTTTTCATATTACAACCACAAAGGTGATGCTTATAAAGAAACTAAAGAATCCCCGAAAAGAAGAACAACGAATGATCCACACGGCATAGGTTGACGCTAAAGTATATATTCATCATATTGGAGAACAAGCTTAAGTCGTTGTGATATAACACAACCGAATGAAAAAAGCATCGAAAAATTTTCGTTTATACGATCTCATCGTATTTTGCTTGTCTGGTAAAAGATACTCTACTGGTGGCCCTCTACATCCTTTCAAATAGCGTCAATGTCTAAACTGTCAGAACCAGGTACCCTTTAAAGATCTCGACAAACTTGAGAGCGATATTATACGGGCGATAAGAGTTTCAAAAGTTTGTAGTTCGAGTAAATGCTCATTGTTGAAGGCCTGATAGCGGAAAAATTGTTCGACAACAGAAATGAGCCCGATTATATGATAGTACTGCTAGATGTTTTATTATTCAACTATTAAGTGGTGATGTAAAACAAATGTGGATTATAGACATAAATAATCATAAGTTGATTGCATTCAATAGTGGAAATTTATTCTACGAGTCGATGTGAGACACCTCAAGTTTCCATCTTTCGGTTCTACTTTTTGCTTCTTTCTCGTCCACCGACAGCTTCAATTTGTTCGCTTTTATGTCTCAAAAACTCGACTTACTCCTACCCAGAATTTTAACTACTTAAATTCTCTAAAAATCGCAAAATTTCTAAAATGTCTCTATTACTCTTTCTTATCCAATTTTCGACTTCCTCGTGAGTTTGTTTCTTCAGTAGACAATTATTCTGCTTGAAGCAAACATATCTTTAGGCGTCATCTATGCAACGCAATATCCATATCCCTTTGAGCAACACTGATGTTAGAGCGGAAATGCCCATACATATAAGAACTTGCATTTCTCATGCAAATATCTCATGACAACTTTGTTATTATAAAAAATAAAGTTGTCTAAATCAGACAGCTTCATCTGACCTTCGCTTTTCCCATTCTGCCTCCTATAACCTTTTATATCCCATCCCTCCTCTCCTTCTGTGCAAATATCTTTTAGTGTTAACGTCATAGTGAAATCTCAACATGATAGCCGCTGCACCAATGTCGCACGCTGATACCATCAAAATCTTTACCGCAACGACATCGATACCTCCAGTACAAAATTTACAGCGGTATTCGTCTTTCGCTTTATGAAACTATGGCTCACAATAGCTTCGCCTGCCGATTTCCGCAGTCAGAAAAGAAATTAGTTAAAGATATAAACAGATATTTTTCTTAAAAGTAATTAAAGACAGATAGGAATTGAAGTGAAGTCACATAGGGGTGAATTGTACAGGAAAAAGGATGTATTTCGGAGCTCAAGCCAATAGATGAACATGGGAAGAAACACTTGCATGGAACAAAAAAAATTTGGCTCTACACTCATTGTTCCCAATCTAAATTTTTTGGCACGCGCTTACTCATTTGTTTATTCATTCATCTATTTATTTACTTTTCTGTTTACTTATCTGCTTATTTATTTATTTATTTAGGAGTTGAGTGGTGTAATAGTGACGTGGTTTGTTAAGCGAAAGAAAGAAACGAAAACACATCACAACATGCAAAACGCGTGAGTGACCACTGACCAACGAACTGACCATTTCACCGGACATAGCGTCAATAATACACGATCCATTGCAATCAGCACCAGCGTAAGGCACGATACGAACATGTTGACTGCCTGCACAGATGCTAGCTGCAAAATAAATGTTATTGTATGGCATCCTCCTTGCGAGTTTCAGTATTATTCAGCTGCATACCTTTCATTGTTACCCAACTGTTTCAGTGTTGTTCAGCTGCACACGTTTTCACCTGTTCAAACTTTGCGGATATTCAATCTTCTTCCTTCTACTCAGCAAATACTGTCAGCCTATTAAGCAGCAGCAAGTAATCGTAGCAAAATTTCACATTTCTACCAGACTGTTTATGTTCTAATAAGCTGACAACTCTCCGAGCATAATTTGTTAAAGTGTAAGGTTCTCCAATGTCCTTCTCAGCAATTTTCGTGATCCTACTTCTTGGGGCAAAGTGATGTAAAAGTTCATCATCACAGGAATTCTACGAATGCGAAATCAGTCAGAACATGCTCCTACTCCATGCATGATGGCACCGTTACGAATACGCATAATCATTTATGTTCATGGAAAATCCACTCGTAGACTATCGAGAAAGCGCCACAAACAAAGGTTTAATTACCCAAGTTTGGGAGCTAGTGCTGCACCTAGCATAGCTGTAAATATAGCAGAACGTCGTGCAATAAAATCCTTCCCTCATGGCGTTTTTATGATGGTACACAACTGGATCTTTCCCACTTGCTAGGTACTTCACTCATTCAAGTTTTGAAGGATCTGTTGAACGGACAATCAGATTTATTCATGTCTCAACCAGAAGGATCATACTCAATGATATCGATGAAGAGCAACCGATGCATTGACCACCCCTCGATATCAATCTCCCTCTCTGCCAAAGTCCTCTGCTATTGCTGTTGACTATTCCTTGTTAACGTCGAACCCATCGTTCCATAATATGTTGAATCTTATGATACATTAATATTTTCGTCTATATTGATGCATAATTATGAGTTGGATTTTTTTTTCTCTCCCTAGTTAATCTAAACTATTGAATTGGGTCAACAGATAACCTTATTTCTTCTTAAGGCTCATTGTTTTAAGGAAAATATCTCCAATGCTTCTCGTAGAGTATTTGAAACTACTTTTTCTTCAGAGCCGTGAGATGCATTTATTCATTTTCCTTCGCGAAATCTAACCAAATTTTTCAACAGATTATATGGATGCTTATCGTGTAGAAACAAAAGGAAATAAATAAATAAATATTTATTAAAAATTGCTTCAACACTTATTCCGTGACCGTTAGCAATCGGCCAAAAAACGCTCATTTCCTCAGCGATGGTGTTATCAGATGACATTAAAAAGCTCGAAAAAAATTTCATCTTAATAAGCATGCGTTCGTTTTTTTTTCACGCATTTGTTATATTCGTCAATGACATTTTCTTTTAGCTACTATTTAAGGAAGTGTACTTTTGAGTGTCTCAATAGATTTAAATATAACAAACGAATCTATGCAATGATGGAAGCCTTTAATATTAAAAATCGATTTCTTGCGATATAAACACATAGTATAACATAGTAATCGTATTCAATGAAATCAGCAATCTCTTTAGTGAATGAACAAATTCCCACTGGGGTCGTTTTCGTTTGTTTAGCGAATATTTTCCGGGTATTCAATTAAGCAAGAAGTTCATTTCCGTTGTTTATTCATGGTCGATTTCAATGCCAATTTAGATAGTTTCCTCAAATAATTGATCGTAATGACGAGAACTCGATGAGTATTACGAATTTCCTGTGAATATTTTTTACGGAACTCAAAATTTTATTCAACGATCACATACGGCTAAATTTAAATTCAAGATGCGAATATTTGTTGAATCCTTTCATGTGGTATGAAAATTTCTTTTCTGAATGAAAGAATATCGAAAACGAACCGTTTGACAAGCGAAATTACCGAATGGCCAAAATAGATTGAGCGTTAAATAGAGTGTCACCGGTGCTGTTACAATACACATTAAGAGATCCGAGACGGCAAGATTTGCGATGAAATAATTGCGCAAATTCCGTAAATGTGGTGTTCGAAGGAATGCAACCAAAACAAGAAGATTAGCAAGAGCACCGAATGTACAAACGAGTCCATAGAGTAGAAGCACATAGCCAGCACCACGATGACGCCAGTAGAAATTATTCTGAAAGTGTATATGAATTGAACAGTTTAAATCATATGCAATAAAAATGAATATTCGGTAGTTGATATGTGGGAAAGGAATAATTGTTAGACTATTACGATTCCTAAGGTTAAAGATCCTGAATTGCTCTTTGAAATACACTAGCGCTAGCGCATTAGTTTTGCCCATCAATGTTCCTTTTTCGATGGTATTTCAGCTATTCTTACATTGGTACCGATTACCAGTCTTGGGAAAGAGATAAGACGACAAGCTGGCGTTTAGCATGAAAGTGCCACCTTACCTCATCGCCGAGGCTGATAACCTCTACTTGAAACGTTGGACGCTCATTTATTCGCCTTTCAACATTGTGGGAACAATCTCCATAGTCTATAAAGATGGCTTGCCATCAAACATTTGATTGTATGGATATGATATGAGGCTGCATGAGTCAACCATAATCAAGAAGAAACATTGGGACTCTTGGTACCACATTTGAGACGATAATTTCGGGAATGGGGCCATTCCTCTGGACTACACGATAAACATTCATATATCAGGAATTTGGTTGGAAACAGTTCATAAGAAAGTTGCAAAAGCTGCAACTGTTCGAAAAGAGGAATACAAATTATCCAATTGAGTGAAAGATTGCAAATTTTATGGATATATTATAGGCGAAATTCATTAGCATTCTGATTGTGCTCACTGTTCAACTGCAATATGAACGACAGTGGCAGACGATTTGAGATGCACGAATTCATACGACAAAAAAGTTATTTATGAGCCAAAAAATTTTTTATTTTTTGCGAACAACTTCAAACATATGAATGCCTCGAGGTAAAAGAATGTCTCAATATGCAAATAGTAGCAACTATCGTCGTTTTGTGAATACTACAATGATTGGTTGCTTCAATTGCTCTTTAAAGAATGGTACTAATTAAATATTAAAGGGAATGATGAGCACGATATGTGAGCAACATTTCGGACGGAAGCGCTGATTTGAAACATTTCATGCAAATTGTAGTAAAAATATTTTCAATGAATGTTGAATCGATGTTGAATAATGCCAATGCTTGATGAAAAGCTAAAATGAAACATTATTTGCATAAGCATATGCATCGCTTTTCAAATCACAACGGTTGAGTTAATTGTGGCCTAAAATTTGCGCAAAGAAATACGTCTGTGGAGGTACTTTACTACGGTGACATTTTCAAAAATTTAGCATTTAGCAGCGATCTAGCAAAGAGTTTTGGTGAATTTCCTCATCAACGAACAAATTCGCTCCCTTTCTTGGCAGATCAGAAACTTGTGATTTGCAACAATAAACAAGAGATCTATGCAACGAACGAAAAAATGTTCTTCTCGATCATGGAAATGGAAGCAGGAAGAATCCCTCAAATGTGTTTCCGCTTCAGGATTTGGACTATTGATTGAAATACGCACTTGCACAATCCTCTAACCATGCCATCAATCATTTCAGGAGAAATGTGTTTTGATGAGAGCTTTCGAGGCATACTATTTGCCTCTGATCAAAATTTAAAAGCCTCGTTCGGAAAGTAATTTCATCAGATTGCGCTACAGAAAGATTTCACTGGAATCTGAATGATTTTATATCTTTAATCAAAAATAAAACTTGAAATGCTCTTTAATTCTAAATCCATTTTCGAACGTAGAAAACATTCATTCCATCGATGCGTAGTGCGATAATTGCAGTCAAAATCGCCGCAAAATTTGGAAATAAGTCGGTAAAATCCTGCAGCTTTGCAGGAAAAAATCGCAATACTTTCAATGCAAATTAATATCGCAAATCTTTGCTCAGTGATTTCATTATGGAAGTAATGCGAGGGGAAGATTGAATTCATCTGAAAAGTTTCGACAAATTCAACATAGATTTTCGCCCTTCTTTTTCTTATCCAATATATAAATTTAACCCTTATTTAAGCTATTTTAGCATTTGATGTAATAGAGCTAATCCGGTCGATAAACAAGTGGAGGACTCATCGAAAGAGATGTTCCACTGAAGAAAATATTTAAATTGATGTAGTTAATTTTTGAAATTAATCATCGAATATTTTGTGATTCCTCGCAAAAAAAAATTTTAACTCGAATCGGAATCCTAATATTCGTTTGAAATGATTCGACAACATCGACTGATAATATCGTCAATAATTGGTCAGCTGAGTGAACCGATTAGGGCTCCACCCGTCCCCTCCCCCCCCCTCCTCCACCCCTCCACCCAAATATTCACAGCTTTGAATGGAATAGTGGCTAATTCATATAATGTTATGCAATATTTCGCTAGTTCCGTCGTTTATAGTTATAATCGCCGTAGCCTGGCTAAATTCCCTTGACGGTGAATGGTGAAACGTATGATTGATTGCGTCGATTTGTTGTTTTGTTTGTCATAGAAAGGCGAAAAATAACTTCTCAACTGAGTTCAAAATTCCGATTCTTTATGTGATCCAGTAAAATATCAATCGCAATAAGTCCTATTCCACGACCACTATATATTACCTATTTCTCGAGATGGACAGATAAGTCGAATATTGAGCGATAGTTTGCACACGAATGCAATAATATTAAAGTCATGCTTATTGCGCGCACAACATTCTCCCCCCGTCCTATTATGTGTATTTGTTGCTTTGCTGTCGATCAATCAAGCGACAACGACGACGGCAACAAAATTTGTGTTTTCCTGTCCAGCACTCCCGATCCAATCTTGAACGTTCTTGTTTCTATTTCGCTTGGAAAATCTCTATATTTGCCTTCTTGAATAATTAATTCATTCGTTTCCTTTCCTCCCTCCTCCCCCTCTCCCCCCTCCCCACCCCACCTCCCCATTGGATGATTTATGTGAAAAATATCAAAAATAATACATATGGAAAGTAGCGAAAAATAGGTGAGACACATTTTTCAGCTAATTTTTACGAATATTTGAATGACGCAAAATATGCTAGTCTCGATTTGTTTCCTATATTACGAACGATGTGCTACTTAATTTGCCGCAGTAATAAAGATGTTCAAACTCAAACGATATTCACATGATATCTTGTTGAGTGAGTCTCGTTTATCAGGTTATTACGAAGAAGTTTATGCAGCAGAAAAAGCCTATAATTCCAACTGTTTAAGCTGTCGTATGCACAAATACGGGGATGAGGCATTAGACAGTTTGGAAATTTTTTCTGTCTTTTATGGGCATAAATCTTTGAGAAGTCGCTCTCGATTGTGTAAAATATAGCTACGAAACATGGCTTGTGCTCTCAATAGAATACATTTAGAGATCTAAAATTTGAGATGATATGATAAACAAATAGATAAACAAATAAGCAAATAAATAAATATCATTCAAACAATACAAAAAATTACGTGCGTCACACCGGTGTCAGGAAAACATATATGCTTTACACAAGGTGTGGTTATCATGAAGCTATTGCAGGTGTACCATTGGGAATTCAGATGAGGATAAGGGAAAGCGTGACGAAATTTCTTGGCAACTCTCGATGAAAAATGGCAATGCAAACAACTTGAAAAATGAGGAACGAGACAAAAAAGTGATAAAGATTGATCGCTACTGCTAATGGTTTCATACTTTTTCATATATTTTAGCACTTTAACGGCGAACAATCACAAAAATAATATGCTCAATTTGTGTAGAGTTTGACGACCAACTTGAGGAAACGTTCTAATCTCTGAGGCGCAATAATCGCAAAGAAGCTAAGAACTTCAAGAACATTGTTCCATCGAGAATTGAATGTTACCAGAGGAATATGTGCTTGTAATATTAGGAGAACTCACAAAAATTAGTGTTATAGTTGAATGGAAGGGGCCAATGAATGGGAGACTTCAGTTAGTAATTTTGTGGATTGGCTGTACTTGTATGAATCTGTGGAAGCTAGCGGATATAAGCTGAGATTTTTTGGTAATGAAGCTCATGATGCGGCGTTTTAAAAACCTGTTTATGCATTCCTAGGTAAATATGGTAATGAATGACCGATGTTTACTGAGACATATCATATAATGTATTCTCACTTCTATTAATTTGAAGTCTTGTAAACGCTCAAGAATTCGTTCAAGGAACTTCCAGCTGTGATTTTTATTTACGCGAACATAAGTTCTACCATATTTTTAGTGCGCCGTTCGAATAGGCCGATTGAAAAATGTGCAAAAACTCTTCATTAATATGACCTTTAAGAAAATGTGACCTCTAAGAGAGCTATTTGCGATGCCTAATTACTAGCAACAGCTTCATATTTGTGATTTAAAACCACTCTTATATTAGACCGATCAATTTGATGTAAACCTAGGATTCTTTAAGAACATTGAAGAATTTTTCTGGAGTCCTTCTCAAGAGATTTCCCCAGTTCTAAAAATTTGCACTTCTTTCGAAGGAATATCTACTCTAAATCCGGAGAAAAATTAGCAAAATTGAAGTAATTTTCATAATTCCTTTCGTTTCCCCGTTTTGCTCATTTGAAATCTTCTAACAGATGATGCAATTATGGCCCTGCACATAATCTATTTTATTCTAGCCATCAGTATTTCTACAGTTGTATGAGTTCTCGAATGTTTATATTATGTAATAGTTGATTCTACTATATAAATACTTTATATCTATGGGAATAGCTTTCCTTCACTTTTATTTTGCATTTAACGAATTTCTTAACGCTCGAGCATATACTTTCTGCCGTTGTTGTTGAACAGAGTATGTATGTATCTGTATTATTAACGTTATTTTGTTGTTTCACTACGAGAGTAAACCAGCCACTCATATATCATTCAACACACTCAAACATTGCCTCATAGCAATAGGCCTTCAAGCGTTCCTAGAATTTCCACGTTCTCATGAAGTTCGAGCAACAGAAGACAAAATAAAATCAGTGAACTCAATTGATGATTTCAAGAATCATTGTGGATATTTTTTGTCGATTTCATTTACCTAAATATTCACCAATTCCAAATTTTCGAGCATTCAAAATTTTTGAGGAAATGAAAGAAATGTTCGGAAGAGGGAAGAAGCACGATGAGTCAACAAAGGCTTTTTATCAATTCAAATGGTATAGATGAGCAAAAATCACAACGTGATAGATTGCACTCAAGATACGAAATGCTTCTTTCTTGCTGATGAATGATGCTTCTTCAAAAAAATAAACGTGCAATTGCAATATATTGTTCTGTTAGAGTAGTTAAAGAATGAGGCATTTGTTAAGCCGGAAAACGCTTTTATGAGCGCATTTGGCGCTTATGAAATTCCGACTTTGCGACGTTTTCAAAAAGCCTCCATCTGACGTCTCTTTTTTTTTGAAGTGCTCAGGAGCTTCGAAGCATATACTTTCCTTTTTAACTAGGTTGAGGTGAGGATGGAGGGAAGGGTTTGAGAGTACAAAAAAACGAGAAACGTGAGGTTGCGACAATCGACAATCAGGTGATTTCCTTTGTGAGTTCACACGAGTTTATACTTTCCCTTGAAAAATGCCATTCCGAAATTCGCATTGTTTTGCCTCATTCTCGTTCACTCGCATTCCCTTTTTTCCGACTTCCGCTGTTGCCTATTTTTACACAGAGAAACTTTAGAATTACTGTGATGTCTATGAACGATACCAACTATCAGATGTGAGAAAACGCCGGCAGATTTAAATATTTGCTGGATAACACTAAGAACAGCGCACAATAGGTGGATTTATTGTGCCTAAAACATCGAGCAGTGCAAGACTGGGTTAGTCGACGCGAAGCCTGAGTAGTGCTGCTTGCAACTTCAACAGCTGTCCGACTAAACATATGCTATTATCTACTTCTAAGCAGCATTTGCAACTTTGCGGAGAGAGGATTTTTATTTTGGTGAAAGCTTGTGCTTGAAAATATAATCGCTCATATACCATATATGCTCAAAAAAGTAACACTCCCGATAACTCGGTGAGAATAACTGACACAGTAAGAGGGAATAGATGCAATGGACGGGTAAGTTCATTTCATTGCAATCATTATTGAGTCATTGTATTCTAACGCATGCTATTTTAGAATTGAATTAAGCCTATACAGTTGCTAAGAAGCATAATTGGATTGCAATTCATATCATTATTTGCGTAACACTGATAGTGACCACTTTATCATTTAGTGCATAATTCATACACCAGACGGATTTGTGAAAGAACTCTATTTATTTTATAAGTATTGTTGAGGAAGTAAGCTGAGGCGATGAGTTTGATCACAGCACACTTCAACAAGAACCTAGCAATCACATTTTTCTTCAACATCGATACGAACTAGCGATGATAGCTTCAAGCTTCTCCATAGTGATGAAGTGATTAGATTGGGGAATTCCTGATGAAATGCTTGCACTAAAATTTGTTCTTTAAAGCTCTTCGATGTGCACAATTGTTTCTTCTTGTTTGAAGATTGCCTCAAAGAACACTTTACGATGTAATTTTGGCAAAGTCGACTAGACGAGCGCTGCTTTACGCATCGACGAAATCATCAACTCTTCCTAACAATCGAAAAATTCTAAAATCGCATTCAACGTTTTACCGAATTAAGAGAGAAAAAAAAGACAAACGGAATAAATTCTTTTAAACATTCCGGAAAAATTCCATTGGAAATTTGAAGTAGTTAAATAATCGCACTTATGTTCTATTGATATAGGATCACTTGCATCACATAGCTAACGTTATTGTTCAGTTCATTATTCGAAGTAATTATCCCATCTAGATCTGAGTCATTCATGCCAGTTGGATTGCTCGATTTCTATCAATAGAACGATAGGATTGATAGACGATCGATGAAACGGTGCAAATCTATTGATAGAAAGAAGCATTAGCTGCCACTTGATGAAAAATGTGCTTAAAAATACGCCAGAGGAATAGGCTTGACTAATCGAAATTTTGCAAGCAACGCATAATGTTCATATGGATTTAACGGAAATAAGCTTTTCCCGCTTACATGAACTGAAGTTAAATCATATTTTAATAAAAAAAAGGCAAGCTGAAAATATAGCGGAAGGAATGGACGCAATTAAAGCAATGCGACTGCAAAAATAAATCTACATAATTCCGAAAAGTCAGATCGTCAGATGGTTACCCACCAGGCGTTCCAAAAATTCTGGTCAACGGCGATTTGTGGGTATGGCTGTCAGCTGCATCGATAAGGAAATCAATGAAACTGCAGCAACTTGGTGTCTTTGTAATTCAGAAACAGATTATAGAGTTGTAAGTTGGTGGTGAAGCATCATAAAACTTATCTCATCGATCGTACACATCACATGTGACGAGATTTATCGCATCGATTTTATGCTACTGTTTTTTTTATAATTTCTTCAAGCCCAGAAATGA
>JAARMF010000710.1:52991-63290 GCA_022844705.1 Toxascaris leonina | reverse complement strand
GATGTGGCTTGTGTTGCTGCTCTTCTGGTACGTGCCCGTGACCGTGTAAAATGGGACCAGCTTGAGGTGTCAAGAGATGAAGCCCGCTTTGCAACTTTTTGACCGAAGTTGGATTTGCAATATAATGGAATGTCGATTGTACAGCAAGATCTAGTTCACAATCCACCAGAGGCATAAGAAGGATAGAGCTGCCGTTGGTTAGTAAGAGGTTACGGCGTGTCTCTGCAATGTCATCGTTAAGCAATTTTCCGGTTACCCTGGTGAGAGAATGGGCGTCAGCAGTGTGCATTGCGCCTGTGGTTAGAAGGACACCGAATTGAACTCGATCATTCAAATTGGTGATGCCTTTGGAGCTCGCAATTTCCTTGAATGAATTTGATTGCAATAGACGAAAGGAGCTATTGTTCACGAACCTTTTCTGTGAGGTATGAGCCCCGAGCACCGCTATGAAAGAATGCTGTAACCTACATTATATGAGGTGGATCGCGTGGATTGAAGACGGTAAACTTACAACACGGCGAAACTGCGACAAGTTTGTTGAAATAATGACTAACGGGTTTGATGAGTGTTGTTGTGTGAACAGAGAATCGATCTATGCGGCCCATTGCAGCGTAGACAAGGTTTTCGGGTACAGACAGAAGCGAGGTGGGCAGAACATAGGCATTTGCGGCACAAGCTGAGTTTGTTAGCATGTCGTCGCTTTTGCCGAAGTGGGGTGAATATAGAGCAGTGATTGGAAAGATGTCTTCAGTTGCAGAAGGCGCAGTAAATAAGTGTCCTGGGGTGTGGTTCGAGTCATCTTCATGAAGGAATACGACTTTGCGGGTAGAGCTGCATGCGAGGGTGCTCTGGAATCGTCTCTGGGAACTTTTGTTACGATTAGAGGGGGTAAGAAGCCGATGCTTGTCCTATCGTAGAGAATGGTGGTAGAGTGGATGAGGAAAGTTGGCCGTTCTTGACGAAAAATTTAGAGGAATCGTGCCTCTTTGAGATACGATGGGCCTGAAGAGGTGCGGAACTTGGAGCTGCTTCATTTTCATTTGTACAGTGTCTTCGAGAGCAGCATAAATCTCTTCACTTGACCAGGTTGGACTACGACGCTTTTTCTCTGCCAGCAGGAACCGAGTATTTGGGAGAAGTTTGGATGTGATAGCATCGTAGATAAATGGCGTTTCGATGATTTCTCGTGCAGAGGCCAATTGTCGAAGTATTCATTCACAAATGGTTACAAATGCTTTCAGATCTTACCAGTAGTCGGTGGTTTTCGAGACGCGTAACTGATTTCGGAGCTACATCCTCATTTCTCTTTCATCAACATATGCACTTCGGAGTGCATTTCGGTTGGTGGCCATCGCAGCATACTGCACTGAAGGCGTGACTTACTTTCCCCCAGTTGTGATGAATGTTTGCCAATTGGTAAGTGTTTGGTTGAGGGCCTGTTCTTTAGTTTCAAGTGACTGAATATGAGGTCCGAGCTTTTGAAGCTGAAGACACACCTTTCGGGGGACGTCCACGGGTAACTGGGCGTAATCTGGGGTGAACCGGAGTAACGCATTACCATCGTTCAAAAGTGGTTGGACTGAAGAAGTGCTGCTGTTGCAATGAAAAATTCACTTTGACGTTTAGCTTGCACTGAGCAGTCTACTAGCAATGTTTTGTTTCAGGGAGATAAAAATTCACTTACAACTGGTTTGCGGGCCGCGGAATCAATCAGTCCCGCCGCACCATGTCGCTTTCTTTGCAGATAGTAGGAGGTGTCGGAGTATGAAAAGGTAGCGGGAAGCAGCAGTGAAAATTTCAGATTTTTCAGTTCGTGACACGTGTCGGAAATTCTATGACAGCTTAAAATCGGAACGTCGCAGAAGAGGAGCTCGATAGACGCAGCGAAAAAGGGGCACTCTTCTCGTCGCAAAATGAGACAGATCATTCCGCGCTAGCTTAGCACATTCATCCACAGTTTTATCACAGGTGACGATCGTCTGCTGGTTCGTCTCCATTTCCCTTTTGAGTTCGCTTTCTCATAGCACTCAACACATCGCCACCGGCGATCGTCTCCAGCTCTACTAAGCGTTTCCTTTCTTCACAAACACCATGTTTGTGTAGTATTGTATGTATATAAGCGCATATGGGTGCTGCTTTTGCATATTATCTTTTGCTACATATATAAAGCAGGTACCGTTGCTGTAGATAGCCAGAATTTTGGGAAGCAAAATGCCTTCCTTCAGTTTGAGTTGGAATTGTTCCTAGTTTCGCAATAGGCATTGCATCTTCACGCATGTGATACAACTTTGTGCTTGTTACAGTCATTTTATGCAATGTTTTCTGCAGGTTCAACTAGGAAACACTTTCTTTGTGCCCCTGGTTTTTCAATGAACGTCACCAAGGCAGAAACTGATAAAGGAGAAATGCAGACGAAAGGGACTGATGATACAAGCGGCCATCTACTGCAAAAGGAATATGAGGTGTGCTAGCTTGAAGCTTTCAAGTGTAACATATCCAGGTGCGTGTTATGCTGTAAATGTTACAAATGGTGGACAAAAAAAAGGAGAACAGATTTGAAATCAGACTAATTTACTCTTGAGTGAAATGAGAGAAATGCCCACTCAATAAAATGCAATGGTTTTGTTGTTCACACATTGCAAATGAAGATTAATTTGCGCTTAAGCGAATAGAACTCATTGTGCCGATACCCGCATTGAAGGATTCAAAACCGGCTGTATGGATATCAGGCTTAGACTGGGCCTTTTTCGTGAAGGCACACAGTTCCCATACAAAAGAAATCTTGTCACTGCAACTGCAGAAAGAGGAACTGATGAGCGGTGAACACGGCCGCTTCACCATTTTCGATATCGTGTGCTCATCGTTGCAACGTTGGCTTGTTCGCTCATCGTATCTTGCTCGTTCGCATACAACTTTTCTCTTATTTGTTCGGCGCCAAGAAGCAAAAACGAACACAACTCGTCAGCAAGGTATATGTGTGCACATTATATGCATACGAAAATGCTCGTTATCTGCAACTTTCCTCTTGGCTGGTTGAAAACAAAAACTCATCGATTTTTATCCGCTAGTTTTACTTGCAGTAAACTTTTCCCGCCGGAACCATCTCAATATGGCAACGCTTGAACCTCGCGTAGTTTGTTTTTCTACAAGTGACATCGGGAAGTTTTCGCTGGTTTGAGGGAAGCATGAGTGATCATAGAGATCAACATCAGTGTTTCCCAAGAGTGCTTGTTGATTATACCTGCAGGTGTGAAAATCCCTCGACAGCACTATCAGGTGAAATTCAGAAATTAATGTATGCCGCTTATCCGCTATCAAATTTATTGACACTTCCTCTAATGGCTCCTCTTCTTCGAAGATTGTCACTTCGCATCCTCACTTTTTTGGTGGCATACTCACTATTACATGCACGGCATTAATGCCGCTATTGTTTACGCTCCACTACAAATACGCCATCGTAGCTCGGTAAGCAGCTTCAACTTCATAGCGAAATGCAACGCACAGTTTGCAGATTCATGTTCATATCGTTTTCAGCGTTTAACTTTACCGCTATGCATGAAGAGAGGAAGAAAAACGAACAGAAGGACCTCCTTTCTCTTGGAAATGATCAGGATGTCTACATAAAAATTTTGTCGTACTTTTCCAGTAATGGCCAACAGATCTCTTCGGGGCGGCTTTGAAACGCAACTTTCTATCGTTGGTGAAGCTTATGAGCAATTTCACACATAAGACATTCACTGCAACGATTAGTTTGATGGATGACGGATTCACCACGCGATGTTGTTTTCAGTTTCCTACAGGGCGTTGGCAGCACTCCTGTTTTTCCACTAGTCGGCTTTGTATGTGCGCATTGGTGCCCACGTAAACAGACCGCTCTGTTCATTTCAGTGCTGACAAGTTACTCTCAGGTTTGCTTTTGCGCTCCGCAATTCACACTTCAAATGAAATCCTGTTCCAAAACGGATGTTTGAAAAAATTCCTTCCTAATCAGTTAAAGAGCACTCTCCACCATTTATCTGAAGTTCTGTTTATTCTCGACAAGTGTTTCGAAATTGCTAGAAAGTGGTTGCTGTATGAGAAGAATTCAACAAATATTATTTGTCGGACGCTTAAGTTCTAATGCTTTCGTTTTAGCATGAAAGAGAATTTCAGATCACAAAACATACTCAACTGGACCAACATTTTGAAGGGGATTATTCCTTGTTCGCATCCTTGAAAAAATTTTTAAGAGGAAGTTCATAGGAGCTGCACAGTTGACCGACCTAAAGTCCGAGACATATAACGTACGTCAAATCACGAAACGGACGAAACAGATAGAGAATGAGAATAAGCGAATAAGAAAAGCTCATGACAAGATGGTCAAGGGCGTCGAAATGCATCATGCGTCAGACGTAATGCATCATGATCTGGTTTGTATCATTGTACTGCAGAATCTAGGGCCGTGGTACGATCTTCCACGTGCTGACCATATCCTACTCTCAACACCACAAGGGCGACATCTATAAAAGATAAGCTCGAAAAAAAGGATTTATTGCACCACGTTCCCAAGGTTGCCCCAAGAAATTCGAGACACTCAAAAATTTTCGCCGCAAAACAGAACGGAATATTATCAAAACATGTCTTTACCACCAATACTGTCAAAAATTGTAGGACTTGGTTAAAACCACTCGGTTCACCGCTTCGCAGTTCTATCACTCGAACTTTGTTCTTGCTAGGTCAAAATATGAGGCAGCATACAACATTTGGAAACCTTCCCAGTTCGACGGTTTCATTTCATGTCGACGTTAATAGAAAGCCGCATTGTTTATTTATGCTTTTTCATAGGAGAACAACATTCAGTAGATAATGAATGTTATATGAGATAAGCTTGTGATGAGGTTGAGTTTAGGATGAATCATCGCAACTCTTACCACTACTACGGAAATGTGCAATTCATACGGGTGGATTTGAATTAAGTTTCTTCCCTTGCAACCCATGCAGTGCTCGAGTTATTCCATCTATAATTCAGCATATTTTCTAAAGAGTGCTGTTTTGTGCTCCAATCATTTTCTTGGATATTTAACTTTTTGGATGATACAGCACTAATGAAAGTATAAGGTGTGTTTTGCAAATCATTGCAAGTATTATTGCTCAATTTCGAGTGTTCGCAGCTGTACCAGCCATAGATAAGATACGATGTGTCCCATTATATCCTGAAAGCTCCAACTCGTTTGCTTTGCTCTACGCAACTTCATTGTCCTGTTTAAGCAAAAGTAAACGCCAGGAAATAAACGTGCTTGCGAATGAAGTCAACGCACGACTGCTTTAATGAAGCTTCAGTGTACAATCGCTAAGCATTATAGATGATATTTGAAACGTGGAAATGCTCAACGTGCTAATGAACAAACTCCCCAATGTGCTATTTGCAAGTGAACTTCGGAGTCGTAAGGGGTGTTAGAATTAGCAAACACCACATATGATTACATGACGTTCGTCTATTGGGCCTAGCACGTACCACAGTTTTTGCATGGTTTCATTGCAGATAGGGATATTCTTAACAATGGGTGTATCCGGTGCTCTCTGCAATTTTGAGAATGGCTGGGCGTACATTTATTATTTCCACAGTGCTATAACTGCGGTTGCATTTATGGCTTCGTATATCGTATTTCGCGACTTTCCACGAGATCACCCATGTGTTTCGAAACGCGAGGTGCAATATATCGAAGAATGCAGACCAGCTAGTCGATCCGCAGTTCCTTACAGGTTTAAATTCGTCCCAGTTGTTCAAGAATTTAAAAGTGGATAATTGCTTACGTTGGGAAATTCACCTGAATCATTTAATTTGTTTCACATTGATTCTTTAATGTTTGCTTTTCGTTGGTAATACTAAATAGAAGGAAGATGTGCACTGTTGTGAAGCATTTAATCAGTGTGGGGTAAGCTCACTGCGACAAGCGTCGAAGGGTTGCTTGTCAACACGGTTGTTGATGAATGTCACGATATGCTTGCATTAAGGAAGGCTTCTTGTGGGCGTAACACAATAATGGGTCTCGAACCCTCGGTTGTTTCCAGCAGTCCAGGTGAAGTCAACAGTGTTTTCACTTTTTGACAAATTGCACTCTTACCCATAATTGCATAACCTGTTGGTATTGAAAGCATCGATTAGGAGATTGCTTGACTCAAACATACATGGGTGTATTTGAGTCCAGCAATCTCTTAATCAAAAAGCCGTAATATTTCAGAGCCGTCTTGAGGGATCTTCCATTTTGGGCCGTTGTCGTGGCTGGTGTCGGCAATTAAAGTGGAATTTCACCCCTTATTGTATTCAGCGCTCAAATCCTACACAACGCTCTGGATGTGTCGGCTGCGGCAGCTGGCCTTTACAATGCCATCTCCTTTCTTCTACAGCTTGTCCTCAAAATTGCTGCAGGTTTGCCGAGTTCAAGAACGGATTCTTCTACAGCTTGTCCTCAAAATTGCAGGCTTTTTAGAAAGTCAGTACACAGGAAAGAGCTATTTGGCAGCATACGAGTGCTTTAAGTGCAAATAATAACGAAAGGCTAGCAGCAGACTTGAAATTCTCAAGTGTGCGTATATATGTTGTAGCAAGCAAAGCAAATAAGACGGGCAAATTTTCTGGACAGCGGCAGAATTCTTGAACGTGGGAGCATTCCGTCCGCATGCGGAACGCTTTGGACTAGCCATGCTGTGAGCCATGATGTGATGCTTGTATAACGGGACCAATGCATATTACATATGTTCATGGATGTATCAAGGTAACGTCGATTGGAATGTTGGCGAATCATGACGGAAAGCATGTCTGTTGTGGAGACTTGAGTACCAGTACCATATTTTATGGACGTGGTTGAAACGGAAGGAAATATGACTTCCCCATGATATGAACTTGCAAATAGAAATGCAGAGGAAGAGGTGAAGCAGTGCGGTCAAGGTTCGCAGCGCTAATACTAAAAATGGGATTATAGTAGTCTGCCGTAGGAATCTTGGATAAAATCCACTTCTTTTTCTCGTATATGTTTCTTTTTCGAACATTATCCTCAGACTACCTGCTACTGGTATGCAGCATTCTTCGTGGTGTTAACTGGATGAAGGGTGCAGCGCTACCGTTCTCTTCTGGCAACAGAACTTGCAGTCTTCGTTACGGAAGGCAATTTGTTTCATCCTTCGCTCATAATTTCAGGAGTAGCTAGCGATAGATGGAAAACGAACGACACGAGGAAGCTGCGAGTTTTCAACACTCTATCGTGCGGTTTTTGTGGTGCTTTGATGCTTACAATGGCCACCATCCAACGAGATTACACAGCAATTTGTGTGTTCCTGGTTATAGTCACGCAGGGATCAATCGGCTTCAACTCAGCGGGTTTCAACAAAGCTGCCGTTGTTGTTGCGAGGTACGTGCTCATGCTTTCTTACAACTCTTGCTCTTAAGAAACTGCCGCTGCGAACTATCAACTATCCAATCCTCACAGTACATTCCTCTGGCCTGAGTTGCTTTTGAAGAAGCCGCTCGAGAGGAGATAATGCGAGATTATTGCAGCTAGGAATTATTTAGCTTTTGCATTGAGTTGGGGTTAGCAGGTGGTCAGATACGCAGATACCTTGAATACCCTCAACAGCTATGATTTCATCGATTTCGTCGTTCTCTCCGTCGATGCAGCTGGCAATTTTTCCATCTTTCACGATCTTGAGCTTGCCGTGTCCAAGAAACACCATATGGACGTCGCAACGGATCTTCCCATCTTGTTGGCGGTCTACCGCGTGCTCGCTTGACCTCTTTCGGGTGCCATTCAAGAATTCGCTTGGTCCACCTGTTGTCATTCATCCTGGCTACATGACCAGCCCATCTTTGTTTTCTTCTGTACATCTCTTCAATAATGTCCTTCACACCACATCTAGAACGCAAGTCTTCATTCGCGATGCGTTGTAGCCTACTGATACCCACCATGCGCCTTTCCATGGCTTGATGAGTGGTCGCTAATTTATTTTCTTCAGCGAGCGTGGTGTTCCACGTTTCGCACCCATACAGCAATACAGGAAGGACGGTGGAATTGAAAAGTTCTGCTTTTACGGATGGTGCTGTCTTCACGTCACAGAAGATATCCTTGAGCTTGATGAAAGTTGTCCACCCTGCTCTTCTTCTCCTGCTCAGCTCCAGACCCAAGTCGTTGTTCATTTGCACAGTTTGTCCTAGGTATAAATACTGTTCCACGAGCTCGATGTTCTCACTATCGAGTTTCATGGTGAACTGAGGGCAAACTGCGCTCTTCATCCACTTACCTGGTTTTGCCTTCATGAATGCTGAGCCCAATTTTCTAAGCCTCATTGCTAAGCTCATTTAATAGGTTCTGCAACTTTTCTGGCTCGTCTGCCACGTGTACTGCGTCGTCCGCAAAGAGAAGCATTTGGAGTTCTTCGCCGTCGACTTCAGAACCTCCAGGAGTCTTCATATTCCTTAGAACGCCTTCGAGAATTGAAGAAAAGTCTTTGGTGAGCAGATACCTCCTTGTTTTACGCCCCTTCCAATTTTTATACTGACTAGTGTCTCGAATAGAGTGATCTCCGTGTGCGATTCGGATAGCGAATCTTTGATGATTCGAATGTAGGCCGGATCAACTTCTTGATTGGAGCGACTTTTAAGTACAGCGTTGTGCTCCACCGAGTCGAAGGCTTTCTTAAATTCTGCAAAGAGTAGGCATAGCGGCACATTGTACTCCCTGCATCTTTCTGTTAACTGAGTTAGGGCGAAAATATGATCGATCGTAGAGAATCGCTTTCGGAAGCCTGCCTGTTAACGTCTCGTGTTTTCATTGTAGATTACTCTCATGAAATCTTTGTAGATGTGTGATAGCAGGCATATCGGACGATAGTTGCGGATGTCCTCGTGGTTTCCTTTTTTCGGTATCAGCGCTGTTCGCGATCGTTTCCATTCCACCGGAATTTTCCCCAGGTTAAGGTACCATGAAAATCGAGCGCTCAACGCTTTTGTAAGAATTTCGCCACCGGCTCGGATCTCTTCCACGCGTATTCGGTCAGCACCTGCCGCCTTCTTTTACTTCGTGGCGCATATCGCTTTCTCGACTTCGCTGGGTGTTATTTTCGGAACGAACGAAGAGATAGTTAGATCGGGGGTTTTTGCTGGAACCGCCGACGAAAACAGTTTCTCGTAGAATGTTTTGCATATTTCTTCCATTCGTTTCCGATCGGTTGTTCTTCCTCTCGCNACCTGGTTTTGCCTTCATGAATGCTGAGCCCAATTTTCTAAGCCTCATTGCTAAGCTCATTTAATAGGTTCTGCAACTTTTCTGGCTCGTCTGCCACGTGTACTGCGTCGTCCGCAAAGAGAAGCATTTGGAGTTCTTCGCCGTCGACTTCAGAACCTCCAGGAGTCTTCATATTCCTTAGAACGCCTTCGAGAATTGAAGAAAAGTCTTTGGTGAGCAGATACCTCCTTGTTTTACGCCCCTTCCAATTTTTATACTGACTAGTGTCTCGAATAGAGTGATCTCCGTGTGCGATTCGGATAGCGAATCTTTGATGATTCGAATGTAGGCCGGATCAACTTCTTGATTGGAGCGACTTTTAAGTACAGCGTTGTGCTCCACCGAGTCGAAGGCTTTCTTAAATTCTGCAAAGAGTAGGCATAGCGGCACATTGTACTCCCTGCATCTTTCTGTTAACTGAGTTAGGGCGAAAATATGATCGATCGTAGAGAATCGCTTTCGGAAGCCTGCCTGTTAACGTCTCGTGTTTTCATTGTAGATTACTCTCATGAAATCTTTGTAGATGTGTGATAGCAGGCATATCGGACGATAGTTGCGGATGTCCTCGTGGTTTCCTTTTTTCGGTATCAGCGCTGTTCGCGATCGTTTCCATTCCACCGGAATTTTCCCCAGGTTAAGGTACCATGAAAATCGAGCGCTCAACGCTTTTGTAAGAATTTCGCCACCGGCTCGGATCTCTTCCACGCGTATTCGGTCAGCACCTGCCGCCTTCTTTTACTTCGTGGCGCATATCGCTTTCTCGACTTCGCTGGGTGTTATTTTCGGAACGAACGAAGAGATAGTTAGATCGGGGGTTTTTGCTGGAACCGCCGACGAAAACAGTTTCTCGTAGAATGTTTTGCATATTTCTTCCATTCGTTTCCGATCGGTTGTTCTTCCTCTCGCACCGTCGACGAACGCCGCTGGGATCTTCTGACGCAGTTGCACTTCTCTCCAAGCTTCCTTCAGACTGGTCTTCTCTTCTGCTGCTTTCCATAGCTTCTGCTTCCTTTAAGCGTCAGAATCTTCTGTCATCTTCTTC
>JAARMF010000710.1:0-52982 GCA_022844705.1 Toxascaris leonina | reverse complement strand
CGGCGCAAAGACGGTTCCGGGGCTGTCTTACGACGCTTGCAGTGGCTGCAGCTCTACATTTCTCACGCTTCTTGAGGAAGCAACCGTAGTCTGTGTTTATATCGCTACCAGAAATTTCTCATCTTTCTTTTTGTACTGCTTGCAAGAAGAGGCCGGGAGCTAACTCCTTGGCCCTTTCCCGATATAATGCTTCCCTTCTTCTTCTGCTCGGTAGTCTATTGCAACTTTCGCTCTTAAAAGATGGTGATCCNTGATCGATCGTAGAGAATCGCTTTCGGAAGCCTGCCTGTTAACGTCTCGTGTTTTCATTGTAGATTACTCTCATGAAATCTTTGTAGATGTGTGATAGCAGGCATATCGGACGATAGTTGCGGATGTCCTCGTGGTTTCCTTTTTTCGGTATCAGCGCTGTTCGCGATCGTTTCCATTCCACCGGAATTTTCCCCAGGTTAAGGTACCATGAAAATCGAGCGCTCAACGCTTTTGTAAGAATTTCGCCACCGGCTCGGATCTCTTCCACGCGTATTCGGTCAGCACCTGCCGCCTTCTTTTACTTCGTGGCGCATATCGCTTTCTCGACTTCGCTGGGTGTTATTTTCGGAACGAACGAAGAGATAGTTAGATCGGGGGTTTTTGCTGGAACCGCCGACGAAAACAGTTTCTCGTAGAATGTTTTGCATATTTCTTCCATTCGTTTCCGATCGGTTGTTCTTCCTCTCGCACCGTCGACGAACGCCGCTGGGATCTTCTGACGCAGTTGCACTTCTCTCCAAGCTTCCTTCAGACTGGTCTTCTCTTCTGCTGCTTTCCATAGCTTCTGCTTCCTTTAAGCGTCAGAATCTTCTGTCATCTTCTTCCGTAACAGCTTGCATAGAAGTTTGTATTCCAGTCCGGTACTGCTTTTCGCGGCCATTTGTCGCCTTTTATGAAGAAGGCCAATCGTAGCGGCGCAAAGACGGTTCCGGGGCTGTCTTACGACGCTTGCAGTGGCTGCAGCTCTACATTTCTCACGCTTCTTGAGGAAGCAACCGTAGTCTGTGTTTATATCGCTACCAGAAATTTCTCATCTTTCTTTTTGTACTGCTTGCAAGAAGAGGCCGGGAGCTAACTCCTTGGCCCTTTCCCGATATAATGCTTCCCTTCTTCTTCTGCTCGGTAGTCTATTGCAACTTTCGCTCTTAAAAGATGGTGATCCGAGTGAAGGGACACGGCAGATTCTGATAGTGCCGTCACGTCTGTCACCAGTCTTCGTTTGTTGGTAAGGACGTAGTCGACTTCATTTCTTGTTGTGTCGTTTGAGGAACGCCACGTCCAGCGTCTCCCGAGCCTTTTGGTGAAGAAAGAATTCATAATATAGAGTTTGGCAGATTCAGCGAAATCAGCAAGTCTTCTGCCTCTCTCGTTCCTTTCCCAATTCCGAAGTTGCCAATATATTGTTCTCGGCCCTCCCTTGCTCCCAGTTTAGCGTTAAAGTCGCCGAGAATTATCGTGAAGGTCGACTTTCTCCTAACGATTTAATTCAGCCCGTCGTAAAACCGTTCAATTTCTTCATCGTCCGATGCAGATGTGGGAGCATAGGCTGCAATTATTTTCAGTGTGGTCTTCGTGTCGACCACCAGCACGCTGATCTCACACGACACTACTCTGCTCGTTATTTGAGGCCGTACGATGAATCCAACGCTTCCCGTTCCTCCCTCAGCAGCTCCCAGCATCATTTGCGTTCCGTTCCTCCACTTTGCATTCAGTTCTGTCTTCCTTCTGGTCTCGTTTATTGCCAGGATGTCGATGCGGACGTTTTTGATTTCTTGTAGCAGCAGATCAACCAAGTGATCGCTGCTGAGTGTCCGAACGTTAAAGGTCCCCAGCGATATATTACATACGGACGGTCTCAATACTGCGAGATTTTTAGCACCCTCTGCCCCCCATCAATTCCTTCCCCACCGTCACTGCGAAGGCGACAGGGAGCTGCGCAGGACTGAGGGCCATCTGTTTTCGTCTTGCTTTCCATATTGCTATGGCCAGTGGTACGTCGCCTGGTGGCCGGCCTGCTGGCGACGTAGGTTTCGGTTGTTCGGAGTTTCCTTTTCCTAGCCTTTCTTCTTCCACGAAGTACCTGCAAGGCAGCAGGGGCTGCGATCTTTTTCGGCGGATCGTACTCGCCGTGAAACGAAACCGTCATTGGGTAATGTGACCATTTTTCAAGTGTTGGCGTGCCACCGCCAACCCCAGTCACACCCTGATGAGTTTTGCCGTCAGTTGGTTCGCGCCTGCTTATTCAACATATTCGCAGATAACCGCCATATCTGGCGGCTGTTCCGTAGTCCATTATCGTATCGAGCTGAACGAAAGGAAACACGACCGCTCTGCCGCTGCGAACCATCAACTATCCAATCCTCAAAGGNCTATCAACTATCCAATCCTCACAGTACATTCCTCTGGCCTGAGTTGCTTTTGAAGAAGCCGCTCGAGAGGAGATAATGCGAGATTATTGCAGCTAGGAATTATTTAGCTTTTGCATTGAGTTGGGGTTAGCGGGTGGTCAGATACGCAGATAACGTCCAAAATATCAAAAACGCTTATGAAACCTCCGTAATTCTAACAACTGTCATTCGCAGTCGAAATATGAGGCTCCTAAACGTGCCAAATCTTGGAGCCTGGAATTTCCGCCGAAAAGTGCTCGTTTCCACAACGATCTCATGTTTATCTCGTTTTAGCCACACCATCGTGCAAATAGTTGTTCGTTACAGACAACATGCACATTTTCCGATGACGCTTATTGGAATCGGTTTAAATATCGTTCTTATTGTGGAACCATTCCTTGCTTATGCTATTGCACCCGAGCATCATTGGAACGATTGGAAAGTTCTCTTCATTATACATGGCTCAACGCTGATCCTCACCAATCTTTTTTTTTGCATTTTTGTTCGCGGTCGGGCATCCAAATTTACCGAACTTACTTCGGCCGATCAATGAGCACACAGCATTAAAAGGACAGACATTGCTCGTAATGAACACCTATTCATTGGCTGTCAATACTTCGTTAACTGCTGAATTTAAATATGATGAAACCTGAAGTTTTATTTCCTAATACGATGGCTAGCAACTTAAAAATAAAGTTAGCAGTACTAGTTCAAATAACTACTCAATCAATTAGTGAAATTTCATGTGAATACAATCCGGATAGCTTTGAACACTGAAAAATATTATTTTCTTCGTTTTAGAACGGAGTGAACAACCTGCGAGTAAGCTTGAAGGGCAGTGCATTGATTTAATGGTTCAGGCCTGTACTTAAATATCGTTTTCACAGCAGACAGAGGTTTTTGTCTCAAATTGTTGATGTCTAATGCGTTACTAGCAGGTAGGCTTCATCTATCCCAAATGTGTTTCGCGAACTTCGGTGATTTCAACCAGAATCACATCACCGTGCGTCAGAACTTGCAAAGCAGACGATTCGATGAGGTTTTATTCATCATTAAGGCAGGAGTTAAATTCCCGAAATTATTCAAATAGATCACACTGTGCTTGAACTACGCGTATAGACCAAAAAGACATCAAGATAAGGCTGTCAAGAACAGGCTGTTGGAAGAGTATACCGCAATGCCCGCACTTCCATCCGCTCGTAGTTCAATCGACAGCCATCAGAAAATCCACGACTATTACTTGAAAGATAGCATATTAAATTCAGTCCTTGAAAACTGTCTTTGGCGAACATAGATCATGGAAATGGCAGTGCAGTGCGATGTGCTCGGTGCCCATACAACTGCGAAATCTTTGCAAGACTATGTAAGATGGAAAGGCATGGAGCAAAAGTTTTTGCTAACTATAAATATAATCCACAAAGAGGTGTACTGAAATATTACTTGATGCTCTCGTTGGCACTATACGCCTCAATCTATATCCTGATTTAACGACTTCCTATCTTTGCAATTCATACTCAGATATTCCAACTTTTTTGGTAAATCCCGTCTGAAAGGAGTCCTGGGTTATGAGTTCTATACCTGATGGAAAGGGTGTAGCACGTATTGAGCAAATTCAAAAGAGAAAGGAAGAACAGATTAAACATAGAATGTTAAGTTATTGAAATAAAAAACGTGGCAGTTAAGCACGTGCCTATTAACAAGTCCAGAAGCAAAGCAAGCGAATATTGATACACTTTTATCGTTGTGCTCGCCTCAGAAATATTATCATGGTTTTATTGCGCTTGTTGAGTTGGTAAAGTTATGCTGCCACTGGATAAGCGACAATTACAGGGAAAGAATTTTTGCACAGCATCACGAAGGCATCTAAGAGGCGCGTTTTTCATGTGAAATGTCAATATTTTATCTAGAACACGAGCATGTGTTCTTTGCTTGTATTGCGTGTGGTTTTATTTTCAACTGTGAAGTGACGAGGATTCAACAATATCTGAGCTTATAAAGCGTTTCTCTCGTCGGGAATCATCAAAATAAACTCATCTCTCAAGAGATTCGGCTAATTGCATGTGAACAGCGAAGAAGCACAATAAAATACTGCAAAAACTCGCAATTAATGAAACTGGTTGAGCGCACTCATCACCAAAACACCGCCGAAGAGGAGAGCCAATTGGAGCAGGTTCTGCCTGAAAAAGACATCGTTTGTGCTCACACCGATTACGCTGAACAGTTCAAATAAAATAAAAAACATAGATGACCCAGTTTTTCATTTGTGTTCTTTGGGGAAAAGAAGTGCAGATTTCTTGCGTTTGCCAATTGTTCAGAACAGCTCCTAGCGGTAGCACTTATCACCTTCGCAGCCAAACACTGGAATCGTGACCGGAGACAGCGATCAGCTTGTCGAAATACCTCAGCTGTTACTTGGGAAATTTTGATGCGCGTTCACTATCACACTCATTCAGGGCTCACCTTATTCACCGGTCAAGTCTCAGTAATAAGTGGCCATAACTCTTCAAAAGCTATGGCTACTGCAGAGTTCTAAAGACTGGTAAGAAAAAAATGAAGTCTGGAAATTTCATAGAACTTGACTGATAATAGTTTAAATTGGTAACCTTGATTGAAACGTTACGTAGCTCACCTTGGATTAGTCTCGTGCATGAGTTCAGGCAGAATCTGTGCAAGTGCAATGTTGAGAAAGCCGCCAGCCGTGAATGGTAGAATCCATTGCGTAGCTCCACCCATTATTGCACCCGTATTAATAGATAATGCTACACATGCTCCCATTATGCCTCCTGAGGCTGTGAGCAACTGAAATGATTGGGCGGAAAAGTGGAATATTTGGAGTTCCTCTGTTTGGCGTTATGATGAAAACAATTCAACATAAGAGAAAAAGCAAGAAACAACTTATTTCCGGCTATGATCTGCAAAGGGAGATAAAGCAAAAATTCGTAGGCATTACGGGTGCTGAAACTCTGATTCGATGATAATATAAAAGGATTCTTTTTGCTTCTTCTCCGAGTTATTGAAGTCTGTTACTTAAAAAAGTTCGGGAAATTGCTTCAGCCTGTCGTCACCAAAAATGAGAAAAATTTGCGGAGTGTATCGATACTGAACGAGAAATATGTTCCTTCAAATTCTGATTTTTCTACACGTTACTTGAAATGATTGCAGTAGCAAAGACGTACATAAAATAGGCTTCAGTCTTGTGATTGTCCTTTGTAGCAGGAGAGCATGATTAGCACTGTGCATATAAAAACCGGAAAACCGGGAATTTGTCTACCTGCGCCTTAACAGCCGACCATTTGTCAAAGTCTGCACGAAGTAGAATAGCAAAATCGCTGATCTCATGCGGAAGTTCATGGACAACAATGGCGAATGTCGTCAGCATTCCGAACTACAAACAGTATCCATGTTCCAGTATCATCAATTTGCGGTAAAATACATATGGATCACGATAAAACAACGTTTAACCGTGTAGTAGACGTATTTCATAGCGCCTGTTTACAATATGTTGTTGGTGAATACCACTAGGAAAACGACTAAGCATTACAAATATCAAATCAACTTGTAATAAATGGCAAGTTTGGTGTAGCACATTTGGTAGAAATATGCTGAGTTGGAGAAAATTCATGTAGAAGTTGCCAAAGAAGTGAACAGAAGAAGTTTAGAAGTGAGTGGCTGTCGCGTCGACTGCAGCAAAAACGCAAATATTTGACAGTTGTGTACGAAAAGTTCTAACAGCACGATTTCCGAGTAAACGCTAAAACCATCCACTAGCGCATTTAGAGAAACGAAACTTGCCCCTGAGTCAAAGAACTAAGTGAAAGGTTCGATTTATCCGTCCATTAATTCCTTAAACACTTTCTGCATTTTTCACGAGTAGAGTGGTTGCGCTTCTTGGGCATTACATTCACACTGGAAATACCGTAACATCGGGAAACGGACAATAGCGAGGATGTAGATGGGAGCAGTTAAATTCGGACAGCTTAGTGGATATAACCTTCGCTCCGACAAGGAAAGATCCTCCAACAGCAAGTCCATGCGTGAAATTGTCGGTGAGATTGGCAATCAGATTCATTATCGCGCAAACCTGAAAAAGGAACAGAATGAATGGAAAAAAATATGTTCAATTGAACAGTGATTGCCGTACAAATAACACTGCACTAATAAGCAGCCAATACGGATCATGTGAAATTTTGTTGAGGTGCTGAGGCATTATTTACGAGGAAGACACGAGTAAAAATTCAGGTGCATGCTACTGATCTCTTAGAACAAGTGAAACGGAAGAGATGGAGTACCAGCTAACCGAAAGTGGAGTTTTGAACTCTTCACATAATCAAAAGGAATCATCGTCGCATAGCGCGCCGTTCTTATACCCACGATTAACCATGGAATAATGTAAGAGGCAAATTTGCTGGAAAAATATCCGGCATGATGTCCTCATACAATGCAAAAATTCACACATTTTTCGACACCATTTGCGCAGCATTCTGTGTCAATGCGGTTTACAGTTAGAGACATCCATCTATCGAACATTTGATATGGTACTCCTCCACCACTTACCTTTTTTTGGCTATCCTCCGTTGTCGTGCAGCATTTTTCGATAAGGAAGCATAACAGTAGACCACCTGTAGTCCAAAGTCCCACCAAATGTGCACTGCCTATAAGGTGGTCGATGGTTCTTTCCGCTCATCTTTATTTAATGAATTATATATCGCAGTAACTCATGAAGTGTGGAGGTTCTTCATGCGACATACCATGAGTCGGTTTATTGCGGATTCCAATAAGCATACGTAATTGTGCTAAATCGATGAAAAATCGCTTCCGAGCAGAACGATATTTCACAATTTTAGCCGAGTTCCATCACTGCGTATTTTTAGTGGCCACTGCTCTCCCATGATCGCAATGATCTTGTCATGTAGTACTCACTTCCATTAAAACGCTGCAGCGACAAGTCAATTACAGTAACGATGATGCGCTGCTAAAATATTCGTGGCAGTCGCTGAAAAGCTCACTGAAGTCGAAAAACGGCGTTTAAGAGCACCCCAGCAAAAACAGAAGCGTCTGAAACAGATTTTACGCAGACATGGAACTCAGCGACCCTACCACATTTCGCAATATTCAAAGGATCGAATGAACTACGTCACTGTGCAATCTCAGCGGCGGAACATTTAGTAGACAACAAGTTTGGACGTTTGGACGCAATATTAAGGAGATGAAAGCTCGCCTTTATAATCGATCCACACTTCAGGCAAAAGATGTAGAAATACATCACCAAGTAGGCTTCCCACGGCAAAGCTAAGCAACAAATTGAGCTTGCGTCGTCCTTCTGCAAGATATACGTGTTCCATTATTGCATATAACGTGCAATTTTTTCCCACAGCAAAGTTTTTCACAAACGTTTCACAAATTCTTATCGCCTTACAACACGATTGGCTCACTTCATAACAGTTTTGCACCAAGTTGATGCGCAATTGCCACTCACTTCATTGCACAACGAGCATTCCTGAGGTTGTCTAGAAGGCAGGTAACGAATAATTTTTCGTGCGCCAGTGAAGTGATGCGACTACCAGAGAATACTTATGAATGATTGGTTCAGCTGCAATTATTTCGATGCGAAACTTTTCAAGTTTATAGTTTTATATTCACCGAAGTTAACGAGCGTCTTTTTCGTCTAAATTTCACGACTTTACTGGCTGCACCAATAGGATTTTGAACCCTGGACAACAACCGTTTCTGGTTGCAAAATTGACAGAGTTATCGCAGTTGACAAAATAGAGAATTATGCAGTATGAGAATTGTTTAACTTCAATAAGCAAACAACTGAGTCAGTGTCTTTAGGTGCAGATTCAGCCAATTCTCAATTGCAACACTGGCCCATGAGCTACTGCGCTCATTTGAACCTACGGAGCTCAGGTCATTGAGGACTAATCTTGAAGATTTAATTAGAGTACAATGCAGCACATTGAGTTCTTGCTCGAAGACGCTTCGTTATTCCTAGACGACTTGTATGAAAGACTTTCAAAATTTCGACACGAATTGCGCTTCAATCTCAATACCCGGTCCTTGATTGAGGTTTTATTGGCGCAAGGCCGCCTATATAATATTTGTCGCTAAAATATCAGATCCACGCGCTAGAACTCAAGCATCAGATCTCTTACAAAAAAGTGGAATAGCAGTTGACGGAACCCCCCTTCCGCTCGCCCCGCCACCCCTCAGTGCCATCAAGTGCACCCTTAAGGTGGACTTTGATTCAAAGGGAGACATTCACAAGAAAATGTATGGTATCCCAGCGCTTTGTTGGTGAGTTTGCTTTTTATGTGTATGAGTTTTGCATACCTGTAGTTTGGAGGAAGGCACCGCTGTTGATGGGCAAGATGAAAGCAGGTGCAATGCCACATGCAACGATGCAGGCGCAACCGCACATTGTCAACAACCACATCTGGCAATCCACTCGACGCTTCCCTTCCGAGTTTGCCACAGCTTCGATCAGGCGCTCCTCCTCTAAGCGTCGAGCTTCCTGTCTGCAACGATGTAAAGCATTCCAGCTTAATCTAATTTATTCTTTGCACAATTGTCATACAAACATACAAATATACAATCAAGGTGACAAAGCAAATAGAGAAAAAGTTCTAACCGCATCAATCCAAAAATGTCACATATGCTCTCAAATACAAACAATTTCAATCAGCCTCTACCAGTATCAGATATATTAGCTTCCCTTCCGAGTTTGATAATTCTCCAACAGACAGGTCTCGATCAACTTGAAACACTGAAAACACTCCGAATTTAACACATTGCAACACTGAGGAAAATGTCTAGTCCCCTACTCCCAGTCCTCTATCATCCAAATCATTGGACTACGCTTAAAGGTACTGCATAAGTATTCTTTAGCAGATATGGAATCGTATAAGCATCACCTTTGCTTTCTATGGCGTGGATCGACGACAACTCTGCCATCCGGGTCGATGAGAGTATCAGCCGGAATGGGCTGCTCAACGACCAATTTCTTCCCGATAGCTTCCGACCCAGTCATTAACATTTCTCGAGCCACTTCCTGCTGATCGAACTGTGGTGCTGCTGCCGGGTGGTTTATTCCTATAGGCGCATTACAGTTATGCTCTCTACTAACACAGTGTGATCTCTTATCTGTGCAGCACCAGTATTGGGAATGAAATAGGCATCGGTTAGAAGATTGAACGACATGCCTTTTTCTGGCGAAACAGCGTGCTGTGCTTTGGTGCTATACCGAAAGCACTTCTTGTTTATTAAACCATATTGAAACTGCTCACCACTGATGAACTACTGTGCAGTATTAGTGCCTTAAGTGAGAAAATGATAGCATAACTCGTTATCCAATTACCGAAATCTTGCCATTTATTGACTACAACTTGAATAGTGCCCTGCCGTGCGAAAGCCTAACAGCAAATGGGAATATAACAAAATTTAATTCAGTAGCAAAGGATAACAATATTTTCTTTGCGGGAAACTTGTTACTGCTATTCTTTCTAGCATGAAAAAGCAAAAAGAAACAGAATACCTTGCATGAAGACGATATGTTGACCACCAACTGCCATCGTGATGGTGAGGAGTATGATAGCGCGCGCATAACGAGCGCTAGTCGACCTCATAGTGCCTCCTGAAAACCGAAAATGCATCACAAAAGAAAATCAAGGAATTGAACGACATTAGTCGATGCTCTATTTTTACGCCAGTGAAGGAAATAATTATGCAATGCAGAACATGTTTTCATATGTCGATGTACTACAGAAAGCGTACTGAATGCTGACATGGAGTACACAGCAATGAGTCGGACTTCTCCGATGCTGTCGTGCGCGCAAGCCTGACAGACGGTGTATTTATTTGTATGAGCGAACATTTTTATTGTTGCTGAGTTAAGTTCAACATATTTGCCGCAACACCTTTCAAAATTCATAGGAGAACATAATACAGCTAGGTTGCATGAAAGTATCTCTGTTAAGAATTGTGACGAATTCAACACAGTTGTGAGGGATATGACCCTCCAATGAAACAGGATTTATTTAGAAGAGATGGAGCTAATTGGTCGGATTCACGCAGGCTTGAGGAACATTTGACTGAACGAATGTATCGTAGTTTTACGTTCAACGAGAAATTGCTTTAGAAAGCGTGCGGCCTTATGGGAACATTGAAATATGCTAACGGATGTCGTGAAAACAGTTCCATCCGGTAGGTAGGAGGGGGGAGGAAGGGAGTAAAATGTCCAGCGATTTGCAAGAAAGAAATCTTGGTGCCATTTGGTTGCTGTGACCAGCGAACAACTTACTATAAATGAATATTTTAGTCGCTATGTGAAATCATACCCGCCAACTTCTTACCTGTATAAACATGTGCAGTTGAATCTATTGACTCATAATAATGGCGTGGAACGATCCGCACTGGTTTCACGTCAATACTATAAGTGAACAAAGTCACCTTTGGAGAAGAAGGAATAAAATAATGAAAAAGAATTGGGGTGATGATTCTATTTTCTTTCAGCTGAACGTGGTAGAAGAACGGTTTCTTTGTTTTCATGAGTGGCACACGATTGAAGACGTTGTGTCTCAGCACATGACGTTTTTTGAACAGAGAGGAGAGAAAGAGGAATGGGCGCACACAACATGCGCAGAAACCACCCCCGAACAAGTTCTTAGGAGCGTTATAATGAGGGTTCGGAAATCGTGCGAACAATTCACGATGCGAAATGTGTTGTCATTGGTGACAGCAACGAACCAACTCGCAAAATTGCTTCGTTGAGAGCAAAAATGAAACTTCTAGAGCGAAATATGTGTTAAATTTTGCAACAATATGTAGAAAACCGTTGAGTTCCTTTGAAAGATGTGCAAACTGCACATGTAAAATGTAGAAAATCCTCGTTCACTGTCGACAACGTGTAAATTTGTTACTTTAAGTCGTCCACCAACTTCATCACATGACGTATACAAAGTACCTATAATATAACATAATAATAGGCGGGTAAGCATAATAAATAAATAATTATGTCATGAACTGGTGACAGATTAGATAGTCGTCCAACAGAAATGCTTTGTGAAAAAATCTGTCTTTTCTTGTTGGCCTGAGAGCGAGAGAATGAAGAGCGATTTGGTATCGAACCCAAAACATGCAAGTTCATCCATCCAATTGAGTAATGCAAGAATTCAGAAGCAACAATTAGATGGCATACAATCAGAAACGACCTCCGTGCTACCATATGAGCGAATTGATACGACCCATCATACTGAATAAATTCTGAAATTGCTGAAAACTCGTGGTAGCTTCTGCGCAATTTTCGTTTCTGAAGGAAGTACTATTCAGAACCGCTGCATTTTTTTCTCGCATACTGTCTTCACATAGACTTCAAAACTGCATGGATATATTTGCTATTACTTCGAAGCAGAAAAAAAAATTCTGCTGTGTCACTCACACGAGGCACACAAGGGATAGTACCCTTGGCATACTTCATAAGAACTCTCCTGAAGAAATCGGAAACTGTGGCAGCGAAATAAATGCGTCGTTACGTCTTAGTTGTTCTATTTTCATTCAAATTTTGTGCTCCCTGAGGCATCGCTTACTTCAGCAATTATGACACAATTACATTTGTTCGTTTCTCTTTGCAATGACCTTCAACTGCTTGGTTGTCTCATATCAAATGAGTTCACTGTCACATCGTGCTGATCACCACCTCGTTAGGCTGCAGCGAATAAATGCTCAAAATATTTGTTCAGTGTCCGTTTCCTAAACATGAAACATTTTAAAGATCGAATAAAAATGAGGACCACATGCTTTCTAAAGCAACGCATGCATTATTGATGCGAGATGAATTAGGAAAAAAGAGTTAAAGTGAACATCACTAGCCGCAGATACATATAAGTACTTAGAGAGTATTTTTAAAACAAGACTTGGTTTTTCCACAGCAAATATCAACACTTGATAGCAGTATTACGAAAGAATCATGTCAATTCGAAGACCCACCGGAGGCGGTTCATTACATTAAGAATTCCTGTCTTTTGTCGTCGGTGCAATCGTTGCATCTCCAAGGAAATCAAATTAAATCCTCAGAACGCAATGTATCGCTCTACTTTTTACTAATTAATCGCATACCGGATTGGATTTATCGTGTACAAGCTTGCCCGAGTTCACGATAAAACGTGCGTTGGTCACCTTGTCAACGGTACACGCGATGTTCAAATTAAGACAGTACAGCTCAACTTCACGGCTTTCGACAGAGACTTGGCTTCGTACTGCTCACAAAGAGAATGATAGCGTGTGGTGTCAGAAAAATCGGTAAAATCGTCATATAAAGATTCCACAGCAGAACAAAGCGCGTTCACCATGAACGAAAAAAAGCAAAGCGATTATGACGCATGTTCATTAAATGCTACAACTCATAACTGCACCAGTCAATGAGTGAAGTAATTATTGCTTGAAGCATCTCAACGACCGCAGATTCAAGTAAGTGAATTCAGATCTGAAAACGACGTCTCTCAAAGTGGCCAAGTGCAAACTTTGAACGACGCAGTTATCCTACTAGCGAAAGAAATTGTGACAGCAAAATCACAAAAGCGCTCCTGAGTTCTCGCCTGCGATAAAAAATGAATGCCACACTGATGTCCCTTGTGGGCTAGAAGAACGTTTGTGCTGCTACTCGATTACATCTTACTACAACTGCCGCAACACCCTACTATCGCGCCGCGTATTTTGTGAAGCCCATAGGATTGCCAAATGACAGTTTTATTCGAAATGGCGCAAAAATTATTGGCGCAGAAGCAGAGGAAAACCGAAATTCCTAATGCTGTTGACATTTCCTGACTTAATAAAGTGATTCTTTAACTCAGCTAACAGACACAGTGAAATAATACTCCAAAAATCGGCAAAGTACATGCCAAAACATTGAAATTTCTGCTCATACGGACGCAGCTAATTAACATCGAATCGAGAATCACAGTTCCTGTGAACGAGCTAAATGCCATTAACTAATACATGTGCTATGATAGGAGAAATTTGCTGCTTTACATAGGATCTCAATCTTTCCAGCCGATGCGCGAAAAAAAGAGGGTCATATTGTATTCAGGCGCACTCACATAATAGCTATTAGTTATTAATCGTCTGCAGGATGCTGCACAATTCTCTTGATGCAACATATAACGAAGGAAATCTTTAAACTACAGGCGTAATCGCCATTAGCTGCGGAAGTGTGAAAAGACAAAACATGAAATTCCACTCAGAACGAAAGAATAAGCATGCTGCAGAGGTGAAATTTTGCACCGAATACTAGCAGAAGTACGCCATGCTAGAGAATGATGTGTAAAATTTAATGAGTGCTATTTTGGCATACCACTGCTTCGATGCGCAAAAAACCCTCACGCATTGAGGGTTGTGTTCCAGTACGATGTCCGAATGGAAACTTTGCTGAATTTCATGGTACATACAATGATAATGGTGATTAAAGCTGTGTGATTTTTACCGGAAGAACAGTTCGAGAAGAAAAAATTGCAGAATCACAACTCTTCCACACAGGTCGCCACTCCGCTCTCAAAACGATGAACGATGAGGTGATTCCACAGCATCCAAGGTCGTGGTGATGCTCGCAGAGGAGGCGAACATGTGAACCATGACGCATGTTCATTAAAGCGTTGGAACTGCTGCTAACAACTGCAGCATTGCTGGATTTTGCAAAAAATAAACGGTTGCTGAAATCCTCAGATTGATAAGATAATCTCTTCAGTAAAATAACCGGGAATCACATGAGAAAATATCATAAGAATTTCCAGAAAATTATATTCCTCCAGTGACTCAGTTGAAGAACTTTTGGCTTAAAAATGCACATGCGAACACATACGAAAAAGCAAGCCAGTAATAAAAAGCACGGCAGATTATTTTGGTAGCTTCTTTGTAATGTCTGCAGGAATCAATTTTCTGAAAGTTAGAAATCAATGAACTTATTTTAAAAGATAGTATATCTTCGGTAAATAAGAAGTTGGCAGTAATTAAAGAATAGAAATTTTCTCGGAACACATCATTGCTGAAGGAGACGATCAAAGTAATACTCCATTAAAGCACTTTGACACGATCAGTCCAAAAGTTATGATCAGTGACAAAGTGCGTGTCCGGTTTCCCTGGGATATACTTTTAGAATGGAGTTCTGCTGTACCAGTGAAAAATGGGCGGCCACGTTGCGCGCAATGCTTAGAGTCCACTCGTAGACGGTCGACGTGGAGCGTTCGCTGATGTATCCGAATATTTAGGCCAACGTTGACGCACTCGTTCCGTCGACATATGTCGTCCGAAACTTCTCTTGGAAGTGTTTTTACCCGATCTCGATTGTGCTCTTTTTTGAAAAAATGGCTCAGTGAAACATCACCTGTACCCTGCAATTGCTGTCCCCGGAAACTCCCATTGCCGAAAACTGAACAGCGCAATAATATTTCCTTGACATAAACGAATAACCTGTGAACGTACCACCGACATGGCAGATGATCTTTGATTAAAAATGCCACACTGCTTCACAGGTGTTCGTAAGATGTACTAATTCGGAGGCTGTCTTGATGTAGACATGATCACTTTTTATTTTTCTCCGTGAAAATGATGCATTCCTTAACAAAATGCAATTCAAATAGAAAAAATTTCCAACACTGCAGCATTTGGCTCAGCTTGAGAAGTAAGAGGAACGTTCAAGCAAATTGCTAAAGTAGCAGTTATGGTTCCCAGTGCTTCCTCCGGAGGTCAGAGCGTTGAATTTCGGAAAGCTGCTTACAGTGGCTGAAAAATTGACCATATACCGTTGAAGAAGCGGAGGATATACCAGAAGCAAAAGCTGACAAAGTTGACGTCAGTGAGTTCAGTATAAAACAATTTTTTGACAAAAATGGAACAAGGCATAATTTCTCTTTGCGAGAGAGAAGGATAGAGAGAGAAGTAGACCAGAAGAGAAAGAGAGAGATATCTTCGTCAAAAAGAGGTATGGACTCGAAAATGCGGTCGCATGCCTATGATGATAGAGAAAATGTGAAGAATTCCTCACTAAGAAAAAAGCAAAATACTTTAACTCTTGGTTCATTAGAATTTTTGCAGTTCTAATAGCAATAATTGTCACGGAGGAAAATATGCGATGGAAATATTTTTGATAGAATGTCTGAACTGAGGAATTTTATAATAGAGCGAAAGGGATGTTAATGAGCCATCTTTGCACTGGGTAGAGGAATGAGAAAAGGAGACAAGGTCAAGTGAAGTGAATGACGGGGAAAGAATCAGGCCACTTTAGAGCGGAATGGATTCGATATGGGCTGAACAGCATCATCTCTGTTAGAATATAGTCGCTTTCAGCACTGCTAGCGCTTCACTACAAACGCCATCTCTGTCATCCATAGCAGACATAAGTGTGAAGCTCAAGTTTTCGGCTGAAAAGCTCAACTTCAAATATGAGCAGAAATGACTATTGGGGCGATTGATAAAGCTGTCGAGAGCGCTAAAAGAAACCACAGGAGATTTCAGCGGCGCGGCAGATAGGTGGACATGTGGGCAAGGTCAGTAAAGCTTAAGTTGCAAGGTGATGACAGCGGTTTCATATTTTGTGCTAACAGCTTCTACTTGTCAAACAAATGAGGAGCACTGCTGTCTATCTTAACAAATAAAGTTGCATCAGTAACCATACGCCTCGTAATTTCACCGTCTATGTGCTCAGGAAATATGCAGTATACATTCCAAAGTGAGCTAGAAGCATAATAAAAAGTTATGTGAGGCTGTACACACTGCAAAAATTTCCGGAACACAGCGAAATTTCCGGGAATCGCAAACGCATTTTCAATACAAACAGTGCAATGATCGTGCACGGAGAAGACTGTTTTTTTTTCAGCATACTCACTCGACGGCCGCCAATCGGTCGGGCATCGCATAAATGCGAACGCTATGAGAGGTACAAAAACCCACACCTTCCAGACACATGTCAATTTCTATGTAGAAAAAATTGCCGGTGCTAAACGCATTTGGCGGGACAGTATAATGTGCAAGTTATTTGAGGGCTAATACGAAGCAAGACCAAATTTGTTGGGCGCAGCGACAGGATGAGTCTTATTGAGAGCAGAAAAAGAGAGAGGGAAAGTGCTGGCTAAAAATGATTCCGAGCGGCTATAATTTGAACTTTGAATCCTCAATAGTCCACCCAACTGTGAAAATAAAGAACTTGCATAGACGCTTTCGAGAACACGCGGATAACACTGAAAAATACTTGACATTACCACATAGCACGATATCATTTAAAAAAGGAATAGTTTGTGCGACACGGAGGAATGACAAAGTGTTTAACAAACCGATTCCGGGGTGTCTTATTCCACATCAGCGAGGAAAGAAATTCGCCGAGAGAGCGTTGAGGTCAATCCCGCACACAATATTTGTTTACACTGTCGCTTGGTGGGCGGACATTAGCAGCGTTAGCGAAATAATTACGCCTACTGAACAATGATATTGAAGAGAGGAAATTTTCGGAAAGTCTGAAACGACCACCCTCTTCATTCTACACCATGTTGTTAGCCTAACACCTCACATGCTTCTTTCAAATTCCAGAAAATTAAACAGTTTTTTAATAAGATATTCATGAATTCGCCGAATGTCAGGAAAAGATAGCGGCAGAATATTCAGAAAGTCAATTAATACATGATTTATAGTCAGATTCGTCGACCCATATAGTAACCTAGCGGCCCCAAATTTGCTTCTAGTTGATAGGTAGCTTGAGGCAAAGGCATCGTACAATTTACCAAGTAAAAACGCACTTTACTTTTCATACTGACTGAAAATAACCTAGAACATATCTATTCACAGGTGACAAAAAAACATTTGAAGTTTGTCCTCAAAACACGGTACGATCTTTTCCAACACAACAAACAGCAAATCTGCAGGAAGACATTTGAAACTTAGCGTTCGAGAAATTTAGCATTTACTCGGCAGTATCGCAGCAATTTAGCGTGAAATCGATGTTATAGTTATGGAGGGAAAGAAGGGAAGGAATCGGAAGAAGTCACATCTTAAACAGCTCACCTGTTCACGAAAATGCAGCCAACCACAATAGAAACATTTATGATAGTACGCGTGTAAAGGTGGAGATGCATCTTATGATTGAGTGATGATTCCGCGACCTTCACACGCCGTATTTTATGGCAATTCACTAAGATTTCCAATGAATAAGGCTAAAAGAAGGCTATTTTCGAAGAGCCAGTGATTAGCTCCTCATCCATACCTGGCGGGCATGCTAGCCATTGTATATGTTCGGCGAGAACGTGCTAACAATGAGAACAACACAACAGTTGCTTACATATGCCGATCGGGTGGCTATGTGTAGCTTGCTCAGTGGGCGTAAGGCCTGCGTGCGAATGCACCGCATCGCCTCCAGTCGAACTGGAGCACGGCAATTCGCAATCGCATCAGACGAAACGAAACGCTCGCTCCTTGCAAGGATAACCGGTTTGTAGTTTATACGAGACTCTTTTTCGAATCATTTCATACCTGCCGAAAACCCCTCCCTTATTCCAAGTCCCTCTTCCATGCAAAATGCTACCAGCATTTGTCCAGAAAGAGTTAAGTTTGAAGGTACACGAGAAGTGCCTATCCGTGCTCACATATCGAGCTAGAAGTATAGATTAGACTTCCTCGTGAGTGCTTCCCAATGCATTTTTGACAACCTTTTTTCTTCACGCAGAAATCATACGTTAGGTATAGAAGAGACCATAAAAAACCTCTTTAGCACAACTGGAAGGAGCGTTTAGTAAATTCTATGAGCGTTTTTGCCATGAAACGATCGTTATGAATATTTCAGTTGGCGTCAGTGAACGCATCGAATAGAACAGTTATTTGTTACTCCATTCATAATACTGCATGGAAGGACAAATGAGAGAATTGTTTTACTGCTTGGAGGTCATCATTTGTTGGTTAACTTTCTCATGGCTTCAAAAAGTTGCCTTCATTCCAAAATAACAGTCCTACTTTGAAGCACAGCCATAACAGAGCACGAATGGAATTCGCTCTTTAAGAAAACATCCCAATATTCGTCTCAATATCAAACTCCTTCAAGCAGGAGCACTTGTCAGTTGTTCCCACTGCTTACCCCCCCCCCCCCCTCCCCAGCTCCTTCCTTATCACTCATAATTTCAAAACTTTCCAACTTTCCATCAAAATACTTTAGGTGTTTGCCTCGAATGCAGCTGACAGCAGCAATTGTCGTTCCGTTCTGCTACATAAAATTGGATCAACGACGATATCGCATAAATAATTATCGAGATCATTTCGAGTTCCGATTCCTCTTTCCGATCAGCATGGTTATAACAGTAGCTCCTGATCACCTACTGTGAATTATGGATGTCTGTGAATTATTGGCTGCATTGGTAGCCCTGTGAAGTCACTGTAGCATGAAGATCACAAAGCAGAAGCAGAGGATGATGAGAAAGGAAAGGAGGAGTTGATGCTGAGGCAAGCTTCGAAAAAACCATCAGATGACGGAATACAACTTTGAACACGCTGTTCCATTACTGTCTTAGTACAGGCCAACATTGTCCCTCCCAGATGTGGGAGAACTGAGAAAAAAGTGTATCTATGGTCTTCTCGAACTTTTCAGGGCTGTTTATCAGTTTAATAATGCTGTCAAGACGGAAAGCTTATAACGGAAATCCTTAGAAAAAGATTCAGATCGAATCTTTTTTGATCTTTGGTAGTTTTTACTCAAATTTCTTCCACTTATCTCATGTGTCTTCAATGAGCAGCGCCTTGAACCATACAGGAAAGTTACGATGGCCGTATAGGCCAGCAAATGACGCCATTTGATGAGAGATGAAACGACCACAAGAAAAATCTTGATTTCTATACAGACATTTTGATATGGAAAATTAGAAAAGTTTTTGTCGTACAAGTTCATTTTTTTGAATATTTTCTGTCGACGTTTGGGGTATTCTTTCAGAAACGATTTGCTGGGGTGTAGAACTGTGGACCACATCATGCTATATATACAACAGCAGCGATATGAAAGAGCTGAAGGTCGACTGCTGCTCTCCAATATGACCCGAAGAGTAAACGGCAAATCTCAATCAGCGATATCGGAAATGCAACTGACAATTGCTATGCAAATTGCTCATCTCAAAAAAGAAAACTGGGCTCATGATCAGCGCAATGATGAACAAGAAAAGACTGATCGCAACTTCAATTATAGCCGAAATAAGGAATAACAGCATACGTACATGGGAGACACGGGATAGTGTTGATGCGAATGTCGCTATTATCCAGTTGTTATCGAAATACACGTTTAAGCAGCGTACAATGTGCAATAAGCCACAGTTGGGTCAACGAGACGCTCACAGTGTTCGCTCTCCATGAGTGCGAAATTCACACATCAAAATCATTCGAGAGTGCCAACTACTAACATAGTCGGAAGACCACTGACAGCTTATTGGAATTAAAACAAAAAGTTGGTCTCGTAAGGCAATCGAACGCGCTTCATATATGATAAGAAATTATCGTATTTATTATACTTCGACAAGATTTTAAACGACTTTAAAAGAAGCGATCGCCTCACTGCTTGTGCATTCGTGGCAATTGGCATATGTGAATGCATGTTCGCATATGGAAGCATTTGGAATATTGGTCAAACTTTTCGAGCTTTTCGCGGACTGCCCGACCATTTTGCCATTGCCGCATAAAGGGCATACTTCAACAGCTTGCACCATAGGATTTTAGCAGTGGGATGAATCAATCCTGAATATAAATATATAACGCAGAAGGAACAAACATCAGTGAAGGATATGAGCAAAGGAAAGTAAAAGAAAAGGAACAGCAAAATGTTGATGGCATGTTTCGTTCAATATGAAATTCACAAAGCGCATTAAAGGCGAGAAACGCCAAAAAAGCAGAACCCGAAATTGCCAATCTGATAACAACAAAATCAGCTGAGAGAAAATGCAAGGGAACGCAGTGAAATCCTGAAATCTGGCTTCCACTGTAGAAAGAAAACAGTTGCAACACTTCAACGCCAGTACAGGTATTTCCTCACAAAGTTTCAAGGGAAAGAAACTAAAATATTGAGCAGTTCAGAAGTGCTGCTAAGTTCCCAACTAGGATTCAAAATTAGTTGAATTATCTAAAATTGTTTATACCATTTCAACGATTCCACATGTTACGCTGTTATTTCATCAACAGAAACACCTGAAGAAAGTTTGGAAACATGCATGGCAGCAACCGTGTTTTTACGTGGATTAGCTCAATAAACAAAGAGAATCCATAACGAACATAGATCAATCTTCGCAATCAGTTTTAACGTTATCGGACTTCCCTCTAAGAGAGTTGTGCTAATGCCGCATTATCCGCAGTTCGCATAATGGGAACATTTACTGCGAAGTTGCAAACTCACACCTCCGGCTGAAGCAACATGACCTTTGACATTTCATAGGAACATTTTGGGTGTTCAGTATACTCCAGGTATCTCCGTTTTAACGTCTGTTCTGGCTCAAACGAAACATCTTTTGAACAACGGGGTGTTTGGATATGGCACTCCAATGCGATACAGCGCAACTGAAAATTGCCGACTAAGAAACATCTGCGCCCATTTTATGAAGACCTGGCGTTGAGGTAAAACCGATGTTAGTAACAACGCCGTGGCGTCCAGGAAGAGGAAACAATTCGCCAAGAAACATTCATTGGCGATATAATGATCATCCCCTGGTATTCTTCACAGTTTGTTTGCAACGCGCGGCCTCAATTTCTTCATCGGACAAATCGTGACGCTCGTCGAGTGAAGCGAGTGCCTCGCTGCTATTTGACAACCACTCGCCGCTATCCGCCGAGTTATATGGTCTCACCTTCAATTTTCATTAGGAGAACCGATGAACACACACAAAAAGAGAACGACTAATACTCTCCCCGAAGATGCTTATTTTCCGATGTCTTTTTCGAAATATGCGACTGCAAATAGTAAAATGGTTCGCTTTGTTTTCTGTTACCAGTCATTATTCCCAATTCCCGTTCTATGCGAAGTGATCAAGCGTTTCGCAATTTGTGTTCTCTTTTCCCCCATACATCACAGAAAATTTGTCGTATATATTATCCAGGGGATGAAACCGTAGTAATTCGCATTCAACAAATTAATGGTTTGTTATTACTGAAGCAATAGGAATTACTTGAGGTTTTGTGAATCATCATTGTGAGAGTACTGGCATTGTCCCAAGTCATCACAAGTAGGCCGGCCCCTTTTTGAGTCTTCGTGCACTCAGCGCTCGGACATTTGCGCCGCTGCCAAAGCATAGGTGTTTCAGAGCATAGCTAAGGCCCGATCAATGTAGAGTAACTAAACCTGGAATACCTTAGTGTGGGAGTTGTATGCATTTGAACGATCGCGTGAGCAATTGTCTAGTTGAGAGAACTTCTGAAAAAAAGTGAATTCGAGTTGATATCTCCTGGAAAAGAGATAATTAAGCGAGATGCAAGCTAGTTTTTTTAACAGGCAGATCAGTAAATATGACTGGCTACTTTGCGTATCTTTCAACTTAGGTCGAGCAACTAGTAATAAGGGAAGGAGTGCATTTGGATGGAGTGAATATCAGAAGTTATTTAAACTATAATTATTCTATGAAGAATTCAATATCATACACCGTTCACACGGAATGATTAACAGTGCGTCAAACACGGTTGTATTTCTCTGAAGTCTTCCATTAACGAAGACATGAGTGTTAGAAATACTGACGATCAAACTGGATGTTTTGCTGCATTGTTTGATAGTCTCAGAGAAACTACGAGATGTTCAAATTTGCCGAACATAATCAAAAAAGAAACCCTAATTAGCCGTCGAAGAAAGTTGATGCATTCACGATTTCCTTCGTCTTGTTGCGACTGACAAAAGTTTTCGAGCTTTTGTTCGATATCCTCATAACTGTGTTCATTGTCGTCAGTCGTTGCCAAAAGAAAGTCGGTGAATTTTTTATGCTGCAATTCGCAACCGTTTATATCATAATCGTAAGGTATTAATCACAAACATTTGCTGAATAGGACTTCTAAAATTCGTGAAATGTACAGCGTAACGAATTTGTAACCGAACAATGAGCAGTAGTAAGCAGAAAACGTCACACTAGCATTATAGCACTCGTATTTTGCGCAGTTATGTGTGCATAATAATTTTTTTCTAGTGTTTTTCTCTACTACATGACGCGAACGAATGTTTAGCGCTGCTTAGATATAATTTACATTTCACAGATATAAATTCACCTGAATAATTTTTTCCTTCAGTGCATCGATGAGGTGTGACTGTGTCGCGAACTGCTTCTCCAGTTGCTGGCTATATTCGCGTAGCTGCTCAAAATCACTCTCGATTTTACTTCTCTCCTCGAGCTTCGTTTCGAATTCCGCTAACTGTTTCCGCAACTTTACAATTTCATCTTCGTATTCGTGAACTGTTTGAAGCGCACAGTTTAGTCGGAAACGTGACTCTTCAAATCGACGCTCTAGCTGTGTTCTGCAATCGCAATGCGAACGAAATGAGTGCGAATGAGTTGTCCGTATAGTCAGCGACGACTTCGAAGGTGTTATGACGTCGGTAACTGACGGAACTTTCTCTTTTAGCAGTCTTTTTGCAACTTCCGCAGCAATCGCTAATCGCTCTAACATTCAGCTAATATCTTATTCGCAAATAATGAGTGAAACGAGTCGAGAATATCTGGTTGAGTCGCAGTGGAGCAAAAATTGAAACCTAAGGAAAAGGTGCGAGTTTCGGAACAGCGCGCTTGCCCTGTCGTCGGCGGTACAGAAGAAACTAAGAGCTTTTTTCATCGTGAGTGTAGTATTTTCTTTCACCGACGAAGTGAACAGAAAAAATTTTCTTGAGTGGCAGAAAACTAATTCAAAAATTTTCACACACTTTATAGGTGGCCTGATGTCATCTTTCAGTCTTTGATTTTCCTCCTCTATTTTGCTGAGATCTTCCTGTAGTTTTGCATTTTCCTGCTCGACTGCCACTTTGTCTCGGCGAAGCTGGGAGAGTTTGTCCTAAAAAAGCAACTTTTTCAAACGACTCGACTCGGACGATGTGCATACTTTTACATAAGCTTGTTAACTGATTAACGCCGGCTGAATGCACATGGTAACAAACTTCAAAAGTGAAGAGTGAAGGGGAGGGATATTTATGGTGGTAGAGCAGATCCCGTACAGGTTCCAGCTTGGCAGAGGGAGAAATTCATCGGTTTAAGCTGGTCTGCGTACGCTCTTCTGATTTTCTATCTGTGAAAAAACAAACAACGTTGCTTTTACTTCGATTAATGAAACTTCTTTGCTAAATTACCTATGAAAGTTCCGACGAATCCTATAACTTTCGTTGCCGTTAGAAAATCCTTTACAAGCGGATTACCGAATATGCAATTTCAAATTACGAAACTCATGCTGATAATCAGCTCCGAATGAATAATTATCTGAAATGCCGAAAGAAAGAAATCTATGAGAAAACGAGTCTTATTTTAAGCAAATGCATAGATGAGATGTCAAGTGACGGGAAAGTTAGAGGGGCATTAAGATGAGAATGACCTTCGCCACTTCAAGCTCTTCTTTCTGGGCGATTGTCGTTGCTTTGAGCTTCTCCACTTCTTTTTGGTAGTTTCTAGATGCTTCCTCGACATTGCTACAAATATATTTCGCAATACTTTTTAGGCTGTCTCACAGTATACTAAATATAACTGTGGTGTCGTGCGGGACGTATCCTAAATTCGGGGAGCCCAGACTATCACATACCAGTTAATTCTCAACCTCGGAGAAGACAGCACAATCAGATACTTGTGCGAGGAGAATTTTTTTGGCACCTTAGCGATCCATCAGAGACAGTGAAATTGTTTTCCATTACATCGTTCCAAATAATCTCTACCTCACATCACAGTTGCAGGATTAAGCTAGAGTCAGGATGAGATAGTAATCACAAGAGTTTTGCTTCTGTGGGGATGAGTTGTGATGGAGACTATGCAGCTATAAAATGAATTCTGGCAACCCAGTGTAATGCGTGAGCACTGTTTTTCAGTTCGGAATACTACCAAAAACCTTCAGTGTTCTCTGCATCTTTCGGTTTCTTGAGGAACCACTGAGCAATTGCCAAGTTTGGTTTTCGAATGAAATATCTAATTTATATTCTGCCTAGTTCGATTTCGAAATGAAATTTCACCAACTGGATGTTTCGAGAATTGCAACAAGAAATTTGAGAACTGAAAAGACTGACACTGCTATCTGGCAGTGAGCTTGAATTAGAGGCCACGAGGGAACTCATCAGGCATCTTCAACTGGAAACCTAATTGCAACCCCGTCGCAGAAATTAGTAAAGCGATGCTGATACAACTAATTCAGCGGATAGACGACTCAGGTGAACAAAAAGTGATCAGAAATAACTCCTCATGATCGCCGTTGTTCCACTGACAGAAGAATTAGGGAAACAAAAATCTGCATCTGATGGCGCTGATAACCGGGAATATTGCAAAACATTTTTTTTAAAGTGCCCTTTTATATGTTGAATAAATTCATCCGTCAAACCTCTGCTGTTCTTCAAACCGTCTACGAACATCCATAAGAAATTAAGCATCGCTTGTATAGTTCATGAAATTTGTCAAGAACTGATCGTATTGTTTTTACATTTTACGAATTTTTTCAAAATCCGCCGTAGTCTTTAGACATTCTGACATGAAATAGCAAAAAACGATATCACTGATGCAGGAAATCAAATCCGACCTTTTGAGATCATTTTGTGCTTTCTTCTCCTTCGCGATAGTTTCGTCTTTCTGTTGTAAACAATAGCGAAGTTTTCCAAGTTCCTTAGATAAGGTGTTCACCTCTTCAATCAGCTAAAAAAAACGTCTCAACATCCAATTGAATAGTATCAGCAGCCTGCACCAGAAGAAGAAAAAAGCGCGAAGATTGAAAACAAAATGGAGATAGTGCTTCGCACTCAAAACCTCTAATACATTGTCTTGAGCTTATGCGACGTTTTTTCAATACAGTCTCAGCGACCGCCTACGATTGAGGCAAATTCCGCATTCATAACATTCACTGCATATTGCAAAAAAAAACAACAACGCTTAATTGCGATTTTGGTATCAGATGCCTCAGTAGGATATGTTGTGGAATACCTATTTCATGAAAATCTTTGTTCGCTTTAACCTATAATGGAACTACTAATTTCACGATATTTCTATCGTAGGTTGAGGATGAACGATCCGATTGACAATGTGGGGTGGAATACGCAATCACTTTTGGGCAAAAAGTTCGGCATTGATAATTTCAGCAATTCAACCCGAGTAGAAGAACTTCTGCGGCTAGCTTCCAACAGCGCGGCATTTGTGTGTGCCTCATAACTGTTGTGACCAATGGTATTTCTCATATTACTATTCTATACCACAGAATTTTTTATATAATACGCTAGGTACTTTCTGTACTTTCTGATGTTATAGTAGAAAACAGTTTTTGCGGCGAGAGTGAAAATATATAAAGTAATACAAAAATCCGAAAACTGCACTTGAGCTTTTCTATGAAATTTAGGTATCCTAAGACACCACAAAATTCTATCATTCTCAGCTATTTCATAATTTAGTTACATTCTTCGGTCGTCAGGCAGGACCATAGATTTGCACTGAATTTGACCTATTTGCCACAAATTTCGTTTTTTGCTGCAAAATTCAAATGTATTGCATTCCATCGACATCGTGCATCGGAATTCTTGTACTGCTTTAGTGAAGCGACGTTTGTTTATGGAGACCATTAGATAGGTGAAACTCCCCAGCATCAAATAATATGGCCAGCGAATTAGGCTAATTAAGTTTAGGGGTATTTCATTACAGAAATAACGCAGTGAAACATTCCGACTTCTTCAAGAAAACAGATGTGACACAGATGCGACTGCCTAAAATCCACTGAAAATTTGAAGAAATCAGCTCACAACAAATTCTGAGATGAAAATACAACTGCTCGAAACACACCCAGTTCACTTCTGCCTTGTCTGAGCGGTCTATAAAACAATTATCAGCCGAACTCAAAGATGTCTTTTGAGCGCAACGAGGTGGAGCAAAGTTCTCTCCAGAACGACTAATGCCTCACTACCGCTTCGACTATCTGATGGCTTCAGTATGTTGCTTGATGCACTGATTCGTTTCCACGAACCTCCCTCATCTCGCACACAGCTACGTTTCTTTTTGAAAAAGCCGCTGAATGGAGTGACGACGTGATTGAGGTAGACTGTTAACTCATCAGCGGTGAATGATATCATATGTTTTATGAATGGATGGTGAGTAGAGGATGTGAGGGAACCATATTTTAAATTCACATTAATCTATCACATTGTTGCTCAGTGTAAGCATTGCTGTGGTGAGTTCCTCAGGGTGTCGACTTCGTTGTTTGCTTATCTCACTGCTACCACGACTATCAAGAAAAATTATAAAACTGGATTCGTTGCGTATTAAACATTCGCTCTCAAATAGCCTGTTATACTCTAAAGGTCTTACCTTCTGTTGCTTCACTTCCGCCTCTTCCACCGCTTTCATAAGTGCAACTTTTTCGTTTTGCATTTCATCCACCTTATTCAGCAATTTCTTATTTTGGAGTTGCACCTCATCTTTGCCTTTAGTGAGCCCAATTCTTTCGTTTTCCGTTTCAGCTATCCTTCGCAACAAGCACTGCTTTTCTTGTTCTATTTCAGCCACTCTATTTGACAAAACTTCTTTCGCCATCTCAATTTCAGCAATTTTCGCAGCGTTCTCCTCCAGTAAGCTTTCTTTCTGCTTTTCCACTTCAGCTATATTGTCACTGAAGGATTTTAGAAGCTTCTGCTTCTCCATCTCCATTTCGGCGATATTTCTACGCAAGTTTTCGACCTCAACTTGAAGCTCCTGTAAATTGTGTGATCACATGCTGAACTTTGAAATGCGATTCGCAGAACATTCGAACAATAAAATATTCAAAAAAAGAACTAAGTTTGAACCTTGCCCGAAATTGAATCAACTGCTCTCGTGTAGCCACGCTACTTTCATAATGGTGAAAACCAGAGCAATCAAAATGGTGCCTTCCATGGAAAATGCCACTTGCAAAACATGAAACCTACATATCACGAGCATTGCAAGTGCAAACCTTTTTCTTTTTCTGCTTCGAATATGATTCCTCAATTTGTGCTTGCAACTCGTTAATCAACCTCTCTCTCTGAGCTTCTTTCGCTTCGTACTTCTTGATTTGAGCATTGTTTTTGGCTTCCTCTTCAAGCATTTTCTAGAAACAACATTTCTTCAGACGAAGAAAAGTGGCTGAAGAAAAAGCGCTGGGAAATTTTAACTCACTTTCTTCATGACACCATCACTTGCCTACTAGTCGACCGCTGGGATCAAATATATCTCAACTAAATCTGACATACGATATCAACAACCTCGAAAACAAACTGAAGACAACATCATGAGACAAATGGCTAGAAACAAAGAAAGTCAGAATCAGGGATCAAGAAAGTCAAGATTAGGTATAAAGAAACTCAAGATTAGGTATAAAGAAAGTCAAGAATAGGTGTAACGAAAGTCAAGATTAGGTATAAAGGCCAGGATTACGTACAAAAAAAGTCAATAATCAGTCGACAGCTTTTCTAAGGAAATACACTGCAAACAACATTCACTGCTCCATGCAGTACTGAATGATAACTTCACCTGCGATTACAGCAAGTGTACAGGATGAGCCTTGGTTGGGGAGGAGAAGGAACGGGCGAAGGGTGGAAGAGGGGAGAGCGCGAGATTTTTGAATGAATAAAATGCGACATACGTTCTTCAATGTTTCAATACATAGCTGTGCCCGATGAGCAGTGCTCCGCTGAAAGTCATCAAGATAGGCTAATTTCTTCAAATCGAGCAAGTCGCGCTTCAAGTCGCACGTTTCTTCCAACGTCTGAAAATCTTTTCTGCAGTTGAGTGCAAATGACGTTATGGTGTAAATTAGCTGAAAGCTTTGAACTTCGAAATGAGACAGGTTGCAAAAGTGTGCGATGAGAGACTCATTTTTAGTATTTGAAGAGTCATGCTCATTTATATGGAATTATCTAGGATACCAGTCGTTTGGTGTAAGTCCCAAAAGAAAAGCGGTGCAATATTATACTCATCTGTATCGATTTTCCAACCCTTTCAGGGATGACTTACCAATCAATTATGACAGGCATTCCGACGCGTGACTGAAAGCGTCACCCACAAGATCAGGACAATCAGCTGTCCCCATTTTTCCGAAGCTTCCTTTTTCAACGGGCAAATATTTGATATATTGTGGACCGCCGCCTTGGAGAAAGAAGTAATGCAGGAATTTCTTCAAGATGCAGGGAGTATCGTTTCTGTTGTTGCGACCGATGCCTTGAACTGCGATCTCTCACTCCGTCTCATGACCAAGAGCTTGGGCGGGTTTGCATGCGAGAAATCAGTTGCGGGCTTAATTAGGACATATTTATTATTCGCGCCTATACCATTGAAGTGATACCGCTTTGAGCAGTACACTTACGAAACTTCTAACAAACATGTAGTCTCTTTTGAAAAATTGGGCCAGTATGAGTCTAATTGAGATGTGTTTCAGAATAAGAACTCATTCTCCTCTCTGAAGACTTCGTAAGATTGCATGATTCCAGTCTCCAAGTCAAACAGTGGATTACTGCTAACCAATGTTGATAGTATCTGATCACTGAGGTCGCACTCTTCGTCTGGAATCCATTTATCGGTTTCAGTAGCCTTATCAACGCCTTCTTTCTTGGCTAAGCTCTCCTTAAAAATTCACTGTTGCAGCACAATTGTGAAAGAGGCTCCGAAATTTGAAATAGGCCCACTTGAATTCCTTGCGAATGCAGGAAGGTGAATAACGTTCAATACATACCTGCCCGTTGTTGCACGCTGCAAGAAGCATCACCTTTCCATCAAAGAAAAATATTAGGGAGTTTCTATCGAAGCGGATACTATAGGCAGCAAGCGGCAAAATCAGCTGAGGTCATTGAGCCAAATGTTGCACTAATTGAGAGCGCCTTTACGAAGTGTAACCGGATGAGCGGGCTGACGTGTGACAATAACAACCAGTCAAGCGGGATACGAAAATATGGAAAAAACAACGGAGAGTAGAAAATGGAACAGTTGAAAGGGATCAGAAAGGACAGTTAGCTACCTTCAAACAATTTCCACAAGATATTTACTTCACTGATGCAGTCGTTTTTGCAGTATAACTGTGTGCTGATCTCCGGATAATTTTGCGAGAAGATTTTAACACTTGCAGTAGAAGAAAGAAAGTGAAAATTCTGCTATGTTTTTCGGCAATCAGTGCTCCCTCTCCTTGTCATTCCAACGTTGTAAGAGTTTCTAAAACGGAAGATGTAGGCCAGCATGTACAGATGAAAGTAAATCTAACATGTGTATTCCATTTCACAGCTAGCTTTACATTTTCAAATGTTGTTAAATCAGCACCGAAATTTTATGGCTGTCACTTATGCAAGGAAAACCGCTTGTTATATGAGGCGCACACACGTATCAGTTTTCAGAAGCGCATGCAGCGAATGGTTACAGAGATATAAATGCACGAGCATGTGCGTTTATTATTTTTAAAAACACACCGTAAATGCAACTTTTCACTATAAACCGTTTAATTACTTTATGCCGTTGCCTCAGAAGCTGCTTGAAAAACATCAGGGAGAAAAAACAACTAAAATTTCTGCATCAATTGATTAGAAAAACAACATGAAGTGATGTGAGTGGAATTAGCAACGCACACACCTCCAACTCATGCTTCATGTTTTCGTTGTTCTCGAGAAGCTGAAACTCGAGCAATTCGTTGTTCTCTTTCGTATCGCTTAATTCCCTTTCGAGTCGCTCACATTTCGCTTGCAGCCCAATTATCTGATCTTGCAGACGCGTGATTGTGGCGAGGAGGTCAACCGCATTGTCTGACTAAAATATTCTTTGCTACCCCAGCATACTCACAAAAAACCACTTAACACACTTCAAATAAATAGTCTTTTGAAAACAGGCACTCACGTACAGTGCTCTTTAGTCATATTATGCACTCAGTAGTCATGAATATCGGGTATTTAGGCTAATACACGCCAGTTCCTAGAAATAAGGGCAATTCCCATGTGCAGTTCACAAGCGAGCAAAGTCGAGTCTTAGAATCGGTAACGAAGTTCGTTGTAACGCTAACCATCACCACCAGAAGAGCGAAAAAATTCTCCTAGCAATGATTTAGTGCATACTAACGACGACAACCCTTCTTTCTTTGCCTTTTGAAGTAGTCAATTATCGCATACCTCCAAACCTAATAATGATATTCGCACTCGACGTAAAGCCACTGAACTCACAATCATGGGAAATGTTTGATCGGAAAAGTGTAGAAAAGCGTATAAAAGTATGTGGCTACTTAGAAAAGTCCAATATGAAGCATGCAGAAACATGAGTTAGTCACAAAATAAAACTTGTTGAAGTTGTACGCCCTTTTGCAAACGTTCAGCAATAGATTTGGTGCATTCACTTGCGCAACAATATCTCGCCCAAACTCTCCCAGTAGCAGAAAGCGCCTCGTTTGGCACTTTTCTTGAACAGAGCTTATGTGCAGAACTTTTGGCAGTCATTTATTTCTATCAGCTTTCGTCCATTAAGGTGGTTTTCATGCCGGCAGATTTGAGCCGACTACATTCTTAAGCGAATCATTCATCACATTTTGCCACCTTTTTGTTCAGAAGCTTCACTTCCTTGTACCACCTCATGCAGTTCTTGATGTTTGGACACGAGGGTATGCAGTCGTTCGGAGATGGAGTCGCATGAACGCCGAGAAGATGCGCTCACCTGTGCTGTGTGCTGCTCGATCAGCCGCTGCTGTTGTGAGATGGTGGTTTGTGCGCAAAGCAATTGATCACGAAGTATCTGCTCGTCTCCGTAAGCGACAGTATTCATTTTGAGCGCCGAGAGTGCCCTCTGAAGCTCGTCGTGTTCACGAGCCAACTGCTGATAGTTGCTTTCGATGTCCTTATCGACGGACTCAAAATATGCATACATTCCTTCGTCTCTGCCTTTCTCACTTGCTATCACCTCGCGTGTTCATGGGGCATCATTATGTGTTGCCAGTCTTCGCTACCGAATAAAAAGGGCACAGAAAACTTTCCCAACTAGCGTCTATGGCAAATATATTCAGTTCCATAGACGCAAGTATCTATGTGAATAGCTAGTTTTGCAACTTGCATAGATTGAATGTGTGGCCATGTGCTCAGCACAGTGATGCGATTTACAGAATCTTCTTTTCAAAGATAACTCACATTAGTACCGCGACGCTTTCAGATAAAGTCACCACCTGAATGTTCAATAGAGTATGCAAAAGCACGGGCTATTTACCCATGGCAAGCTTTTTATTTCCGCCATTTCCACTTAGTGCAACGATGATCGAAAATATTTTCGCATCAGCTGATATGAATTATAATCATCTTGCATTTATTAAGTAGGTAATTTTGGTTTTATGTATCCGACGCATTCCCAAAGAAAGCAATTGTTTCGCTTGAAGTATCACCTAAAGCGACATAAGAGCAATGACACCCGATCTTGCAGGAGAAATTTTTTATTTATGCACTTCAGAAATAAAGTGGCATTCTAGAATATTGCTTGGCCGTTAAGGTCTGTTTCAACAGCATAACGAGTCGCGTTCTTCTCTTCTCCTCTCTTAAATATGAATGGAAAGCTATTAAACATGTTATTTGGTTGTAAAGCTTTCGATGGAGAAGAAGGTAATTTTTCTAGCATGTAGAAAACATAATCCACATCTCGCGTTCAAGCTCATCAGAGAGGAAGGAATCGAGTAAGAACGAAACTGCTCAGAAAAAATTGAGACCTCGCCGAAATTTTCGGTGATCGTGTCGAGCGAGATCGAACTTTCGGCGGAACAGTCGGAACCGCCAAACGACGATTGGCGATCGTCTTCGCTATCGCCGTTCCTTCGTGATAAAACGCATTTCCGTAAACGTTTAAATTTTTGAACAAGCATTTCATAACGACGATCCTTTTCCTAAATAATCACATCTATGAAGCAAAAGATGTCGCATGGCAGGGTGACTGCAGAGAATATCGTTGCGGAATATTTCTTCGTCAACAAATATTTCAAAAAATCGTACAGACGAACATCGAAAGGATTTGATGTGAATGGAATTTCTATCATCGGCGAGCAACTATTAGCAAACAAAATGAAGCCGACAAAAAGCTAAAGATTCCAGAAAGCAAAACGCAAACAAAATTAAGGAAACGGAAACGGTGAAACTAATTAATCATGCAATGTTATCACAATACTATGGTTCCACGAATCCATTCCTGTTGTAAAGCGCAAAACAGCAACATACATTACGATGCATCGGCACACTCTACCTGGCTGAAATAGATTTCCTCTGTAACTGAACACAAAACCATTGTGGCGATTCTCGGTTATTTAACTGTATTTCAACAGTTACTCAATCAGAGCTATCTTGTTTCCAGAAATTTCCTATCGCTTACCTTTCTAATGCAATCGCTATCTCGTTACTACAAGCTTTGCTTCATAAGGGAGCATTTTTTTAGGATTCGACCAGATTCTCCACAAATAATCCTCATTATTTCAAATCACCAGCCGCAATGCCCCTGCACAGTGTTATATCGACGTTAGTTATTAAAATAAAGTAGCCATAACGCTCGAAGAGGAAGGTGCTATGTAAAATTTTGCGTGAACAGTTTTCCCATTATTTGTACCAGTAGTTTCTCAAAGAATTTTGTGATTACTAAAGTCCCCATAAACACTTTTGTAAGAAGGCATCTTAAAATCCCTGAGAATATTGCTTTTGATACACTGAAAAACATTTTAAAAATTCTCTTTCCTCACCTCGACGTCAAACTTTCTTTGAAATGCAAGAATAGTAGGAGTCATGTGTGACAACTTCACCTCTTCAAGCAATGCGGCTGTCGCTCATAGGTGTCATAATGAGCTCAGCATGCAGAAATCCTGTTAGGTAGGGAATTAGAATTTGAATTGTTTACTGCATATCGGGAAACAAGAAACAATTTAGTCTTCGCTGCCAACCATCACCTATAACTGAGACTGCTGTCTAGATAGGTGCCAACTGTAGAAGCGGTAAAAATAGCTTGGCTACGTGCTCCTATTGTATTGAGAAGTGTCACCTTAGTACGATGAAACACCAGCAACCTGTCGTGCATACGGAATGTAGACAAAATGCGGGATCATTCAGCTTCGCAATGGCTGCTGGGGATTCTTTGCATCAAGTTTGCTATCTAGTGGGGATGCACACAGATAATGATTTTCAAATGTATTTCTGAAAGCACATATTTGACATTATTGGGACAGACTGTCGCTACCGAAATTACGTCTTCGATCACGAACAATGTTTTCACATGGTATCTTGAGCGAGTGAGAAATAAAATATCACAAAAAAATGCGAGACGTACTTCTAGTGATCCCGACAAGAAAGTTTTCATCGGTTCGCAGGCGTCGATCGATAGCTTTTTCCAACGACATTTTGCAAACACGACATCGGACTGCCAACAGGCATACGGGCATTACCCAAATAACTAATAAGAAATATAACACTAACCAAAGCTGATTGCCTTAATGCAGTTATGCATTTCGAGTACTCGAGTACTTGGTTCCTATACCTATCCAACTCCTCCAATTTTTCAGGGAATGCTCGCTTCTCCTTCAAGCTCTGATTTTCCTTCATCAGTCTTTCATAGCCATCCTTCTGAAAAACGCTTTCTGCAGCGGCGCTATGATTCTTAAAGCAGTGTTCGAGGATGCTTAAGTGGTTAAGCGAAACTCTTCTCAACGCTGCTCATCGTTTATTGGGAGGTTTCCGAGCAACAAGACCCCGCAACAAGAGGCAAAACAATCGTGAAAAGCTTTTAATCAAACCTGCTGACTGCTCGAAACAAAGTCTCAGGCGCGAAATAAAAAAATAAGTACTGCTAATATGCTCTGCGCACATAGGACGTAACTAGCACGGCACAGTACGCAGCATCGAGTTGCCTTTAAATAGTCAATAAGACGGTCTAATATGCAATTTTTTTTTTAAAGAAGCGCAACAAAAATGCCAACCAGTGTAAGGAAATCGTCCTGAGAGTGGCAAAGTCTTTGCTCGCCTTTCTTGATTTCATTCTGCAATAAGCGATTCCGCTCACTTAAACGACGATTCTGTTCGATAAGCGGCTTCTGATTGCGTTCCATTTCCACAATTCGTTTATTCTAAAACAAACATTCCCAGCAAACCGATGACAGATTTAAAACTGCGCTATCCATTGTCTACGACATTTGATCGTCATCCTATTGGTGGAATTCTGCAACAAATACCACCGACTGATAACCATTTTCTGGTTTCATTTCGCCTGAGTTTTTTTTTAATATTTCCACCATCTCCATTCATCATATGTGAATGCCTACCTTTTACTGCTCATTCTTACTAGAGCCACGAAATTTAGTCAATTACTCATATAGCTCAGCAAATGCAGAAGCGTTTTTGGGTGTCCTATTTTAATTGGAAGCAACTTTTAGATGAATCAGGCACCTGCACCCGCTAGGGATGCAGGGATGAAACGGTTATATTTAGGAATTGAGCAGGTCAGTAAAAAATGAGGAAAAAAGTCAGCGTAAAGCTTCTCGCTTGATATCAGTGCGTCGACGTTTTGTTAGAGCAACACTAGGCAGACAGAACCTGTTCGTGATATGTAATCTTAGAAATGGAATTGAGAAATTAGCTGCACTCGATTGCGGAATTTTGCACTGATTGATCAGTGAAAGTTCACCAAAACGAAAAAACTAAAAAGGAGAAGAATTTTCGGCAATACGACATCTGAGACAAGTCACTTTTATTGCTGATAACCTCACAACAACATGAACTCGCTGAAAATGAACTTTAAAGCACAGACCACATTACACAGTTGTAAGAAAGTGTTAGTCGCTGAAAATGCCAACCAATTCTGCCTTAAGTTGATTCATCTCCGAATTGATGATCTCCGCCTCAGCGAGCCGACTTTCTGTTTCGTCGAGCTTCTGCTGCCATCGTAAGCGCTCTCGTTCGTGATCTTCTCGATTCATCTCAAGAAATGAACCTATCTCATACTTTTTATCAAGATCGGCAGTTTAATTATGTGTGCGCGAAGTTGAAAATCGGTTCACTAGAAGAAAATAGAACTGGGCACGACAAGAACCGTAGCACTAAACGCCTGCTATTGGAGGGGCTGCTGGGCACTAAGGAAACTCTAGTTGTTTGTGTTTAAGTAAAATTTTGAGTCGGGAGGAATGAAATATTACTCAGAGCGTGGGAGGAAAAGGCTTTAATCTACCTCTTTGAAGTTGAACATTTAGATTTTAGATCTCTATCAAGCATATCAGGAGCTCCAGAGGAAGTTGGGGGACAAAAGAAATTTTATTAATGGGTGCCAATTTCTAAATGACGGAAAAACAACCCTCGAACAATTTGCTTCAGCTCTCCAGTCGTTCGGGTATAAGACGATGGATAAAAGTGGGCCACTGAGACAGCTTCATTCACATGTCACCCCGTTCTTCAGGACATCAATGTTGTTTGATATAATCAGCGAAGTGAGTTGCTATTCATGTGGCTAGGTGAGGTAATTAGCTCTAATAGCGTGCCTATTTCGTCGCTTAATTTCAGCCACACTCAGGCTGCACAGCTCTTTCAGCAGGGCTCATTACCGATTAGCGTTGCAATTCCCAGCTGACTCACAATCGAACACAGCAAACCAAGAAAATTCCTTAACTGCAAAAATTTTCGTTACACAAGAAATAAACACATTTTTGCATCATATGGCTTAAATTAATATAAAATGAGAAGAAATTCATCAAAAAGAGTGACGGCTGCCCAGAACAATTATTCTACCAAGTTTGTAACTTTCGCTCATGTGAATATTGTTCTTCGCTAGACATCTAAAGTATCGCGAACTATTTTCTACTGCACAACTGCCATGCGTGAGTTTTCTAGAGAGAGGTTAAATTTTCGACAACGAGAATTTTTCGTCCTGAGCAAAGCAGTGTGGGGTAAAGGCGTAGAGGCAAAACATTAATTTGTTTAAGAATAGCTCAGCTTAGACATCCTAGAGATTTCGTTAGAATGTTGCGTTTGAGCGTTTTTCTAACCAGACAAATCAAATGGTTTGCTCAAAAAAGCAGAAAAGCTTCACCGGCATTACGGCTAAGAGAAAGAGTCGTCAACGTAATCATTATCATTTGACAATCGCATAGCCATAAAATGATTTTTTCTGCGCGGTTTTGTAAATTTTGTCATCAGAACACGACAAGATACAATGGTTTCAAAAATATTTTTCCTGCAATATATTACTACACTTTTCTTTCTGAAACTTGAGCAAGGGGATTTATTAGAGAAAATTGTCGAACGCAGTTATGACATCAAAGTCTAATAATCGATTATAAATCTAGAGCGCTTTGAGAACTTTCCGAACTTTCAGGCTTAAAACACCTTTTAAATGGAAAGCCGGAAAAAACCAAGGCCAATCGAAATGCTTTTTAACTGAACACGTTAGAGTACCAAGGAAAAGAAGAAAATCGTGTATCAAAAATCACTGAAGTATACATCCGCCAGCATGAGGTGACAAAAGGTCACTTCCAACGAAAGGAATTCAATTTCCGAAAAATTTTTTCGAAAGATGCTGCCCATTAATGAAGAGCGCAAGAAATAAAGAAGACAAAATAGTGGGCCAAATGAGGAGGAAACTTCGTGACGATCCAATCGTTGGGATTGATCGGTTCGTAGAAAAGACAGCGATGTCTTGGTACGTGTATTGAGGAGATGCGCACGCCCACACCGAGTGTGTTTGCGACCGAAGAGAAAAACGCTCAACGAACAACAAAGCTTGCCAATTGGAAAGCATCTCGTTAATCACTTCCCACCTTCGTTACGAGATCACTTTTTGGTATATATTTCTCTCAAATCGATGTGGGGCATTTTGCTTTTTGTTGCTTTAGATATCAGCTCACTGTTTAAGCTCGACGACAAATCACTGTTGAAGCTTGAAAATTTCTGAGAAAATTCATGCGATAAATAAAATCAAGTTTGATTCTTAGAGCAACATGTTTCGTTATTACCATAGCGCTTTTTTTCGAATGTGAGAGCCTTTCTAGTGTGGAATTCGTGAATGACGGCAGTGAATTTTTACAGCTTACGATTGCAAATGACCATAAAGTTTTGAGCCATCTGGATAAAATCTTCAGCACAATTATTAGTAATTTTAACTGAGATTTCCGACTCGTCTGTGATTTCCTACAAATTTTGATGGAACAAATTTGCAGTATCATCAATCGCATACGGATATCTAATTTTTGTTATTGTGGCCTCGATGTTGCCATTTAGCGTCAAAGAATGGTGTGCAAGAAAACATTGATGATATAAAAGTGTCACATTACTGTACTTCTCCAAGTTATCTATACCATAATCAGCGAACGTGCAAGCTCTATATGCTTCACACTTTGCAATACTGCAGCCATTTCGTTGAACCATACTGTGCCTACAATGCATACTGGAAATCTAAGGCACGTCCCTATTCGTTGGTATCAATCTACCTGGATGGTTGAGTAGAAAATAACCAAGTCGTCAGCAATGCCATGATGGTTGTTTTCATCAAATCGTTGCGCTCAACAGGCGAATGTTGTGCTGTGTTCTGAATTTCTTCAACGCAATCAATTATTTTTAACGCATCATTGAGTCGTTCGAACATCAAATATTCTGGCATACCATTAGAGAGCTGCCAAACGCGCTGTTCGTCTTTTGAGCGATCTTGTTGCAAGCGCCACTCCTAGTGAGTGTGCCGTATCCACTAGATGCGATCGACGTCGGCGTTGAAGACGACGCCATCAGCGATGAATTATATCTTCTATAAATTGCTGATATACGTCGGTTGATAGGGACGATTCAGGCTTTGATTTGCGTGCACCACTGGTGACTAGTGATCGACACGCTGACCACTTTTTCTCCTGAACAATCTATAACTTCCACATGACTATGAACTTCACTTGCGCTATAAATCGCTTATTCTGGTATGTGAAAATTGCCGCAACACAGAGAGCAGAATGCGCAGACGTCACGGCTTGCGGCTCACTAAGCCTCTTTAAAGATCATCCGGTGTATAAAAGTGAGCTCGGAGAGGCAATTCAATAAGGTGATCTTGCTACCACCCCAACCCTCAACGACGAATACGCAAGCTGTGTCTTTCACAAAATATTTCGTCACAAACGTCACCAACAGCACATATTCACAAACCTATTCACGACAACTGTCCTTAAATGCCCTTTTAGCACAAATCCCAAGAGTTTTTCAGCTTTGTTCCGCCTATTTTTTTCACGTGAACAATGAATACATTTTGAGATCACGCGTTGTTCAATCACACTTCCCATGATAGGCGTCCTTTTGTGGAAAATCTGGTTCCAAAAATCATCATCAGCGGAAATAGATGGTGGTAACAACGCACATTTATTTCCGCGATTGTCTACTCTATCAGCAACTGTGCTGGCATTTCATCTGTGATAAGGACCCGTCACTCATATCGGAACTATTCATAGCAAAATCGTGCTCATTCAATGATAGGATGCAAAATCACAAGTGGGTGATTGAGATAAAATATGGTCGCAAAACGACACAACTTTCTCATAAAAATGGTAAGTTCCTGTAGGAAAGTTTGAATATGACAGCAAATTAATTGCAATATTGATCGAGATTCTGAATTGTTAAAAATGTTCGACAGAGCGACGATAGATGCTTCCGCTGTAGCACTTTGGACGAGAATTATCATTGTGCATTGCAAGCCAAACCTAACATTATTTGTAAAATATGGAGCTAGCTGTTCGATGGGAAATGTTTTCACACAATATCTTAAAATGACAAACTTTCCATGGTGCATTTTCAACTGCTAATCTTCCTACTTAAGAAAGGCGCTCTGATTTCTTCGTTAGTTGCCTTAATACATTGATTCAAAAGATGAAAGGTGCTCTCATCATAGTACACACGTCCTAAAAAATTCAGTTTTTATTCAGAGTCGTTCGAGAACTCGACGTTTGAGTTACATCACTTCTCTCCTCCCGCTCTGCTCGATTCGAAGACCTGCATAGTTTCAGAAATCTGAAGTTGAAGCAGCAAAGTGGGTGGTTTCCCCCGGGGGTGTGTTTCTTACTGTTCAGTCCGGCAAAGGTTGTGCATTTTTTATTGAAGTTATGGGTGGCCTCTTTGCTAGATCATGGAGACTGCTCCAGAAATAGTATTAACTTCTAGAGGTCGGCGAAACGTAGAATAATTAATACAGGACACAAAGTCGTCCGTCACTTGAATGATAGCGTCCTTGCGTTTGAAAGAATGTTATGAAGCATTTGTAATGGTTTGAAACTTATGGCACCACGCAACAACAGTACGTGATGTTTAAAAATTAGCGAGCATAGCAGATATACGAATGTGCGTGGAGTATGATATATTTGGAAGCGGTCCACCTGAAGCAGCTAAAGCACATTGCAAACTCATCGGCGCTTATGCGCGTGCAGCCTTTTGTGCGAACGTTCAGCACTTGCTGAACGCTCCTTTTTTTTTCAGCCTTGACTTTGTGCGCACTCCGTCAACCTTTTAGCGTCATCTGTGACTAATGCAATCGTGACACTTCTATGGCGCGGCGTCTGCTCCTCTCACCGGTAACCAATTTGTGGCAATGGCTCACCACCATGCTTGAGCTTGTGCTATCCGTTCAGATTAGTTGGCGTTTCTGCACTACTCTCGTTAGCCAGCTAATTAACCATCTCGTGGCGCAACTTATCGCGGGATCACTTTTTATCAAAAGACTCACGACACCGTCATTCAGACCTGACCTAGAAGGCTAGAAGAAGTTATCCTCGAATCCCTCCTAGTTTCACGAGAAAGATGTCATCTCTATGGCTTCCTTCGTATTAAAATGAATAAAAGTGCTCATGGGACGTCTATACACAGTTACGTTCATGGTCGATGACGCTTAGCGATGAATTATCTGAGGTTAACACATCAAAGCTCTTAAAGGCGTTATTTTGTATAATATGTTGTGCTAGCGCACGTTTCCTGACTCATTCAATGTAGCACCACTGGACGCTGAAAACAAACTAGCATTGGACTAGCAAAATATGGGTATTTATTGCAGCTTATTCCAAAGAACAAAAAAGTGAAACGACTCTATTCTTTGAAATTCATTTACCGAAAAGTGCTATCGAAAAAGAAACATCCGTCTTTTTTCAGATATGGGCAGAAACAACAAAAGGATCCTATGAATGTCGATTACGGAAGACAACGTAACATTAGGAAGCAATTTGCATGAAATTCTTCAAGGAAATGAGATCAGCACATTTGATTCTACAATGGAGTGTCGAGACAACGTGCACCAGGAGTTGTTTGATTTAATGGACGAACATTACGCGCAATTCAATAAAAAACGTGTTCGAGGTTCATGTCTTTGTGTGGTTTCCTCGGTCGCTATACTTTTCAAAAATTGACACAACACAAGTGCTCGTCGTTTGAGTGCTAGCCTTTAAAAAGTGCTTGCAATTTTCCCTCAAAGATTAGATGTGTACTTATAAAAAATACTGCAACAATTAAAAAACTTGGATTATTTCATTGATATGCACACTTACACTACGGAAATTTCGGCGGACATGAGTTTCGAGGTTACAAAATGGTCTTGCTCAGCAGGAGATCTTTCCTTAGAGTTAGGCAAGATAAAACAATATATAAAGAAGGAGAGTGATAACGAATCATATTTTCAAACCTTGCAACAATAGAGCGTACTGGTGCTGGCACAGTTATTTACCATGCACTGAGGCTGTCCTTTAAAAGGTTTCATATTTTATCAATTTTGTAATATAGATAAAAGTAAACGTTTGAACCTGACAAAGCAATCTGAAAATTCAAGCACTTAGATGATATCATTTAACAGGAAGCAGAAAAAGGCATTCTTGCAAGCGTCTGTTCCAGTTTGATTGAAAAAATAAGCCTCGCGACAAAACAATAAATATGAAGCCTTAAACAAGAAATATTCGATAACTGAACACTAACATGAACACTATCGGATGTATATAAAGTCATCAAAGAGCATTGACAAAAAATAGATCTCTTTATGACGTTATCTTAATCTCCTATCTTATCGAGCATCGCCTTGTTTCCCATTCTTGCTACACAGGCTGAATGCCGACTTCACTCACTACAAGACATTTTTGTGACGATATGACATATGCTGTTCAATGAGACTTCGACTTCACAACTACCTCCCAAAACTTTATCTTAGGCATGAAGTAGATGAATCAAGGGGGGAAAAGATTAATCAGTTGAGGGGATTGATTATGAACAATTTTGCATTGAGACTTACCTTCCCAGTTATAGAAAAATATTTGCGAATTTCATTGTGCTCAGTTGAGGTTGACGGGTACCTCATTTATTCATTAATGACAGGAATATTTTTCATGAGACTATTTAATATCATTAAGGATTTGTTGCTATGATTGCACTCGATTTTTTTACTGCATTCTCTAGTGGACTCAAATGTTACCTACTTTGAAAGTTGCCAGTGAGTAAATCTTGGAAAAATCTTGCAAAGCGGTACTGTGCTAAAGAATGTATTTTTGCATGACCGCTGTTAATAGCACAGCTTGAGATTTATTGCCCCTCCATGTCTGTGGTTATTTATGCCGCGATACGGAATAGCGCTAATTGAATAAATTTCTTGTTTAACGCATGGTGGTTCAACGTTATTTCAGTGTTATGCGGTAAGAAGACGATATTTTAAACCACAATAAGCTCGCATTCATAACAGAAACCATTTTAGATATTACACTGAAACAGGAAAATCTAAATTCCTTATTTGAAGCAATGCGACATTTAAATAGCGTATGTATTAGATATCAGCTGATTTTTCAAAGTGCAAGAGACTGCGTCAGTGTTCACGAGTGCCAATAGAATAGCGATTCGCCATTACCTCAATGGCAGTTGGCACTCCTATGCTGCCAATGATCCTTGGAAAGAAGCACTTTTCTCCTTAAAGACTTTCAAAACCAGGTCATTCCAATTTGAGGTAGTTTCTTAATTAGGTGCCTCAGACTACTAACAGACTCTCTACTGTAAATTACCTATTGTCTTCCTGAATTATAATTAAGAGATAATATGGAGGCATGAAAAATTATTAATCGATTCCACCTTTATACGTCGTCGGCATCACTGATTATTTGATATAATTGCTCAAATTGAAAATATAGAGGGCATAAATTCGTGATGAGACAATCACTCATTATGAGGGTGACTTCAACAGCACGCACTGCTCCTCTCCAAACACTGCTTACTGAACACTAAATATCAAGGAAGAGAAAAAAAGCAGGAGGAAGTATACGGAGAAAGTTGAAGTGAAAGCAGTATACAGGAAGCAGGAAGATGGCAAATCGAAGAGAATGCGAAATAAAAGAGAATCTAGAATATCGACGCAAGATTGTTGTGACACGGATGTTCACATAAATAGATGCGATCACTATGCTGTGATTGTTTTCGATAAGATTTACACGATACGCGTTAATTTCTCATGTCTATTTGCGATGCGTGGTATATTTGCAATGCGATGCAATGCGATCTGCTTCGTAAGTAAACGTCAGTAGGAAACGAGAAGTATGCATATGCTAGTGAAGCGTTTTGAGTGTTCATAATCCATCAGCAATTTTTGATGAATAGCACTGTTTCTGCGTTCTTTTTGAATATCTAATATGCAGTAAACAAATTTAAATAACGATGAAATAACATTATCTTAACTCGTAAGTTTTTTTATTGTCTGAGCGGATGTTTTACAATACTCCAACTACATGTATATTCAATCCAATATTTAATAGCCAAATTTTTTGCTTTATTTCATGGGGTAACATCAGACATTACTACGGCCACTAAAAATTCTTTATCAGGTGGAACATGTCAACGAAAGGGAAATTCATAAGCCGATGCCTCAATTATAGCTCAAATGTGTAAAGAATGTTCTAAATTTAGGTTGGCCTCTTGCCTCACCGCACTGGCTGCCGAATCCAGTCGAGAAGCGATCAGCCGTCATTTTATTGATTTCGCTAGCCCTCATAGACATTTACTTGAATCTAATCAACGTGCAGTGTTGCCACTAAAACGTTATTCAAATTAACAGCAAACACTGAAAGCACAGACAGAAGGTTCGGACTTATTACGCGTCACTTTCGTATCCACACGGTTACATTCGACCACTTTTTGTTGTAGAAGACCGCAATGAGAAAAAGAGTCCAGAGCGAAGCAAAGCGATCAATTCTAAGGAAAAGGAGTAGTACTCTGAAGGTTGTAGGAAGATGAAAGGAAAAGTAAGAGAAAGAACTGCTTAGACATGATGTTTGCTGCGGTATTTTTTGCTGTTGTTTTCACGTTAAGCATTCTTTGATCGTTAGCTGAAAGGGTATTCTTAAATAAGCGGCGATGAGGTATGACTGAAGAACCCGAATGACGTCACTGCCAAAGGATCTCAAACTTGCAGAAGTAACACCACCGGCAGAACGGAAATTGCTCAGCGGAACAACTGTTGCAAGTGATGCCGCAAATGCAATTGCAGCTTGCATCAATGCTCTCCATCAAAACTTTCATCAGCGATACGATTCGACGTAAATAAACATCACCGATGGAGGGTGTCTTTTGCTCACAAACCATATGTCGACTTCTGCTTTCACATCACTCACTTCACCTTATTCCCTTTTCCCCTCGCGATTACAGCCTGAGCAGCAACGTGAACATTGCTTTCTGCTTATTTCGTGAACCTGATTGAAAAGAATTTCTGGACCAAGAGCAGAACTGCTAGTTTAAAAAAGTCTCTTGTCAAAACTGGTGCAGAACACGGTTTCTTGTTGGCACTCCCTTTTTTGTGTCCACGATTAGTACCTTGTCCAAAACACATCGTAAAATCGTCACATCCATGTGCTTAAATCAATCACCAGCAAGTCCAATATTCATTGCGCCTCATATGAATTAAAAAACGTCTGACTACCAACTAACTTCACAACGAATGTCCATTACTGAATGATCTAAAATACCGTAACGCCAATTAATGCAATGAAGTCGCCAAGAGAGCGACAGAATGAAATGAACGGAAACTGAAGAAAAAGCGGTTGACGAAGCTTTCAAAAGATGGCGCCAACGATGACATATGTGGTAGTCAAGCATTTTCACTCATGCCAAAAAATGCTTCGATAATTAGATCATGGAAACTGGCACTAGCTCGGTGCATTCTAAGCAAAGAAGCATCTACGAGCAAATTCACGTGACCACTGCCTTTCAGGCAATGCCTTGAAGAGTTTCAGTGCGATCTCATAGCGAATCTCATCTAATGAAATTAGTTCAGTACTGTTTTACAACTTCGTTGAAAATTCTGTTCCTTCATGGACTTATCCAGTCAATCAGTAGATATTCCTGTCTTTAAATGGAGATGATGTTCGATTCGAACAATCCATTACTAATTTTCTATGCCATTATGGAAACAATAGAATACCAAACAACGTTTCGATGAAATTTTACGAAATGATAACGCAAAAGACGCCTGACAGACAGGGGTCGATTCAACGAATACGGGGCGGACAAGCATTGTCTTCGCATAATTCACCTGCCGAGGCAGATGTCGTTTGAAAAACGTGACCTGAGCGCATGTGCGAGTTTTCAAATGAAGTATTCCACATATGCTTCCAAGCAAATATCGTGGAGAAAACAATGCATAAGAAGTGGAGTGATTAGCGCTCGAAAAGCGGATGAACAGCGTCAAGCTTGCGAGTGGTGATGACCTCCCAAGACCGCCCTAGCCCTCCACCACCATGGACCTTTGCGAGGATGACACACACTGCGCGTCATTTAGTCGAGCAACACATTAGCAGTCGAAATGTTCGCTAGCAAAGCGTGTTTGATGGCACAATTTTTGGCAGGCAACAAGCTTATACTTATCGCCGTATCGCTGCAACAGTGGTCCTTCTGATGGATATAAGGGTGCTGCTTTTAAAAAAACAAAATGCGACTCATTATTCGGAGTCATTACTCGACTTTCATAGTTTGATTTCTTTCGACTTCGTGGCCAATCATAAATTTATTTTTCAACGCTAATGTCCTTACTTTCTGAATATTTTCACAGCTGCTGGCTGGGAAAGATTGCAGTTCTGAGGACGGTCGAGGCGCCGGAATATTAATTAGCAGGCGAAAAAGATGCTGTCAGCCAGAATCGAACGGCGAGAATCTAGACCCTTTTCGCAAAAATTTTGCGGTGTATGTTACTATTAAATGATGCCTTGTGTACCTTTCCGACAACTTGCGTCACTGATTTCATCAGTGGCATGTGGAAGCAGTTGAAATAGTTCACTTACATTGGCAGATTCTTCCGAATATCTCGCAGTATGACTCACCTCTTTCTTAACATGTGCGCGTCAATTATAGCTTGACCTCAACACTTTGTGAAGTTGATGCATGCTTTTACGAAGACGATAGCATCACAGTGGTGTGAATGACAACAGTAAGGAAGTATTTATACATAACGAGCGTCATTTACTCTCAGAAAAATTTTAAGTGGTGGAAACAGGAAAACAGTGGGTGGAGGAGTTCCACATTCAAGCACAGCATTACCGCGCTGTTTGCATTTTGAGCAGATGGAAGTAAAGCATAACTTTCCGAGAAAGGCAAAGAAGTTTCTTATGGCAAAACGATGTTCGATTCAAGAACATCAACGAATAGGAGAAATAATTGCATAATTAAACGCATAATGAGCTGAACGAATGCTATGACATCTTTCCATACCGTGATTTCTAATGAACCTATCACAAAATTGCAAATTCCTCTATAGTTTTAATGATAAATAAGCGGGCTCCGGAACAAGATTAGTGACACAATTTTGAATATTACTATCATTTTTAACATCGACTGTAATCACTTTCCAAGCGAACTATAAAGTTTGAAAAAAATTGCAGCGGTGAAAAGGAACTATTGCACATCTGTCGCTCATTCACACTGGCGTTGCGCGCGGCGGTAATCGGTGTTATTGAGGCAAAACGTATGCACTTGTATGAAGGGACCACATCGCACATCGGCGACGTTTCCAAAGTGGGCATTGCTGCCGTTGCTGCGTTAGTATGTATGATTGAAACTGAGATACTTTGTTCGCAGCATACACACGAAAGAGGCGTCGGTCGGCGAGCGACACCTGCCGTTGGGTGGTGCTGTTACGATCATCGCTCCGAGGAATCACAGACGCAGACACCTCCAAACGTTTGGTTGCTCCATTACTTTTATACGCGCCGCCTCTTGCATGCCAAAGGGTGTCAACTGCAAAATCAGAAGGAAAAAACACCGCCGCATGGAGTGACCGCAACGATGAGCAAAGGCTGTGCATCACCTTCAATCTCTCAACTCGGAGTTCATTCATGTGCTATTTTGATTCCGAAATGTGCTCACACCTATCCAAGCTCAGGATGGAAGACTTGCAGTCTCTGGGATTCACCGGAGCGTTTAGTTTTTTTGTGGCCTGTAAGATGATCATTAGTTTATGTCAAGCTAATGCGAACCTTTCGAAATACGCAATGGATGTTATCTTTGAACAGCCGGCATGGCGTTGGGAAGAGCACAATGGATATGTATAATGCAGCTATAAGTTTAAATCGGGCACCGGACAGCCTGCTTTGCGCCAATCATTCGATGTGATATGCTGCCCAAGAGCGTTGAACTTTGGACAGGAGTTCCAATGATTCGGTTCTTCAAAATATGCGCTACAAAGCTCAGTGTAATCGCTGATCCACAATAACACAAGCAGCTCATCGATTATTCGAATCACTCTTGCACAGATCCGTATGTTAGCATGAATTATCGGCCGGTTGGCTTATCGACCTGCCGATATTGAACATTCTGCCATTCTTGCAATTTAATTCAATTTCCTAATGATCGAAACGTCTCACCATCAGATAATCGAGCTTTTTTGTTTCTGCAAAGAGATACTGTTGGAGACAAAATCACGAACTATGTAACGAGAGGCGGGCGCTTAGCTTGAAACGTATTCGGTACAGAGAAAACTAGCAAGTATGGTGTGTGCACAACCACCAGCAAGATTCAATAAACCAGTGAGCATTTAATCTTAAACTTGAAGAATGGACATATAAAGTAATCCGAATGAAACAAAGCAGCGATGGCTCATCAAGAATGCTGTTGAGAGCCAAAAAAGAACGATAATTCAATATGACACAAAAATAACTTTATGAATTCATGTAATATCAAAGAATAAAGCAGCCAAGAAAAAATGCGACAAACAAGGCAAAGTTGCCATCGCACTGAGGTTATTATTCGACGGTTAAAACCAACGGATTCAGGCGAAACTCAATTTTTGGACATCATTAATGAAGACGCTTATGCCATGTTTTCGAGGATTCTTCGTCTCTATTCCAAAGATTTCGTATTTCAACGCTCAAATGGTATCTAATGACTGTGAACTTGCGATTGTATGCAAAACGGGTTCAACCAACAAAACTCAAAAACTTACGGAAACTTAAATTGACATCATTGCGAGCGATGTTATGTGTCATAGCTAGATCACAAAAACGTTGATGTACAAAACTCCGAAGACAAAGTTTTTGCAGCCCATTCGAATAGCAGCACATCAGCAACAACCTGTTTCTTCAAAAATTCCATACAGAAAATCTTCAAATGTCCATTATTAGGTTCATGTAATACCACTAAGAGATCAGAATTGTGAAAGATACTGATATGATCGTGTAATATTAACGATAAGTAAGCTAAAGAGAGTATGTGTGTCTCAGGTACAAAAGGCTATACAATAATATGGACTCAAGAATCAGCTTCTTTGGAAATGCGTGAGAAGTATTCATGAGTTTCAAGTTTGCGGGTTAGAGTAACGTCGCGGCCTATGGCAACAAAGGTGGTAATGCTGGTTTGCCATTACGGATAAGCTGCTTTTGTAGACTTTTTTCAAAGAAGACGAAGCAAAGAGGCTCTCTCCGGATCTAAAGGCGAACATCTGAAAATGCCTCTTCAGAAACTTCGGAGCTTTTGAAGAGACACTTTTCCAGTTGATCAGCTCGTCGTATCGCAGTTTCGAGAGAATTTCTGTATGCGCTCTGAGTGCAATAATTGAAGCCGGAGCAAATTTTATCATATCCTATTGCAAATGCACTTAAAACACTTTTTGAAAAGAATCTTGCCATTCAAATTCAATAGGCAATCTCATCGCTAGAATTTGTTCCGATAGCAAAACGTGACTCAGCAACGAGATTTCGGGGTGCAAATTGCGAAGGATTTTTGAGATTGCGCAATCAAATTGAGCGGTATTTGAAAAAAAAGGATGTGAAGCAAAAAGTATGAGCGATACACTGATTGCTTACCATTCAGTAAAGTGAGGTCTTTTCTTGCTTTGGTGTTTCGTTGCAATTGGACGAATACAGTTCAGTACAATACAACTGTAAACACTACGCCAGAAGCATCTGGGAACCGACGAATGCTTAACATTTTAAAAGATTATTCACGAGGAAGAATACGGGCAAAAAAAGGCAGTGTTTGCCGCAGAAGATCACCAATGAGATAGCGCTAAGCGTGGAATGAGACACCGAACCTTTTCACACTGAGGCTGTTCTTAGAGGAAAAGGAAATTGATTTTAAGAAAATTTGTCCAACAGATTCGATTGCGAGAGTGCCTCACAGTATGGAACTCTATTGAAAACTTTGCTAAAATCACTTTCAGGCATCTGCCATCAATCAAAGCTTATCATATACAAAAAGCTGCATGAAAATAATCGAGCTTGGAATAACTGCTCATATCCACTGAATGCGACCTGGCGAAGAAGTGGTGAAGAGTATGTCTGCTGTCGGATAAACAGCGGTGATGAGTGTCTCTCGACCTGGCCACTTTATAAGTTCTTCCCAGAATTAGTTAGAGTTCCTTTGACCGCAGTAAACAGTTTAATGCTTCACTAGCACTCGGCGGCTGATCTATTAAATTTAAATTACTTACGGACACAATCCTGCAGTAGTTCTACTCTGAATCGCCCATCGTTAACCATCATTAGTCGATACATAGCGAGTTTATAACAGTCTTGTCATCTCTTTCGATAGAAAACAAGGAGAATCTGCTGATAGGATAGAAGGCGTCGATGTCACCTGGAGTTTGGTAGTAGAAAGAAGATGCGAGACGTCATATTTCTAAACAGCTGCGCCAGGCTATCAATTTGAGTTCTCTTATGCTCTCGATAAACTTATATTGCAGAGTATGTTAAGAAGGATCCATGTCGATGTACACATATAGGTTTGAGCCTGTCTACTTGTTCGGGAGTTTCACCTCTAGATCCACTGAAGTTGACTATGAAATTCGCTGTGTTATCTTACGGTAAGATGGTCCTTACATCCATTTTAACGCCATCTCCATCAGTAATACAGGTAATTATCGTTATTCACCACTGCAGGTCATGTGAGAGATCATTTGACGAAGGACTTGCGCAGATTCACTCACCCAACAGAGAGTGACTGATGACGCTGCAAACACTTTTACATATTGGCCTACATTCTATCTACATAGGCCTACGTTCTACATATAGGCCTACATTCTATCCAGCAACAGAAGCCGAGATATCCTCTGGCGTCATTATTTATTTAACATAAATAAACAAAAGAGTGCAAGGTTAGACTGAAGAAGACATCTCTGTGAAAAGCGTGAAAAGCGTTTTGGAAGACCGCATATCAAAAAAGAATGAAGTTATCCAGCACATTTTGCTACCCGCGTGGTGTCACAGAGAATTTTAGCAGCATCTTTTGGAATACATACGAGAAAGGGGTTTCGCTTAAGGAAAAAATTCACCTTTCTGCGCTTTCTACGTGCTAGAACGAACATAAAGAGAAGCAGCACAAAGAATCGAAATGGAGAAAAAAAGAGAAAAGCACCGACAGTTCCTCGCTTCGCCAAAACTTTCCTATTCTTTCGCAAAAAATTGACCCGCGTTATATCAGTCGACTCCAAGTTATATCCGATTTACGCAAATATTAGTTCACGAATAAGGCACTTATTTGAAAGCTTTAAAGTCGGCGAGTTTTGAAGGTTCTTAGGAACAATGAGCGCAGAAATGTTTGGACTCCTCAATGCCGAGTTTACTCTCGATTTATTGGCAATTTATGAAATATTTTGATGCGATAACAACTTCTACGAAACCTTCCCACCTTTCCATCCACTATGGTAAGCTTTTGCTAATGCTGCTTGATCAGCGTGATCAGCCAAACTTGCCCCCAAAAGTTGCTGGCACTGGTTTGTAGCTGACAAAAGATCCAAATTTAGTGTTAGCTCGGAGAAAGTAAGCTCTTTGTAGCTCGTAGAAAATAAAACAGATCCTTTCCATCCTCTTTTTGCTCCTCACTTCCGCAAATACCACTCGAAAAATTGCTATCTCCAAAACAATAGCGTGCACGGTTCATGTGTCTAAGTAGTATAACTGGAAGGTTGTACATCGCACAGCTGTCACATTAGAAGATTGAGCGTTTTGAACGCGATAGTAAGGATATAAAGTTTTCAAAAAATTTCAGAAGCATCAAAAGAAAAAGAAATATGCAGGCCGCTTCTTTAGTGCTTTACCGCTGTAATTGAAAGTTTGTGAAAAATCAGCTGAAGACGACGGGGAATCTGTATGAAATGTGTGCTTTACTGCAACTGTTAAATGGCACGAACTTACACAACCGAGCACATTCCATCGTTACATTCCAAACTTGCTGAGGTCATTCGTGCTGCACGATTCATGGAGGCAATGAAGCGTTTTGTAACAAACAAAAGGAAAAAGCCATAGCCTTACTCGAATCCAGTTCAGTCCATAATTTTGGGATCAACGTGGGTTCAAAAGCTTGCTTGAGTAACCTCACTCAGGAGCAATTATTCACGTATGAATAGAGGAGTTGGCATCAATGCGCTTATCGATACACACTTCAAAAATTATGAAGCAGCAGAATCGTTCTACATCCTTTATGAGCACCTCAAGCCTATGCGGTGCATGGATGAGAGCATAACAGAAAAAGAATCGTGCTAATCGATGGTGTTTTTAGAAATGAACGCATACGTGGCAAAGGAACGATGCTCAAAGAATGCGCGAACAATTGAAAGATTTCAATCAGAGGCGCGAGAAAATTCTCTCTTCGATGAAATAAGAGTTAAGCTGTCTCGCAGCAATCATTATTGAAGACACTGTGAGTATAGCCATACGCACTTCTCTTCAGCATAAATGGCTCGGAATCGAGAGAATTTCGTAGCATTACAAAGTTATTTCCAAATGCCCAAAACTTTACAGTTTTATAAGTATTTGGAGCATAAATACGATTAAACACCTTTGGAAAAATGATAATAGTGGAGAAAAGAGAACGCTGCGCAATTATGGTTTGCGTTACAGTAATTAACAAGCGAATGATTCTTTGATGCGGAGATCCTTCACGCATAAGGCAGATAGCTGGCATTGACCTAGTGGCGACATGGCTGCCGCCTAGAAGGCTACATGAAAGGCCGTAGAAATTCGAGAAAGTAAACAGCATTCACCCATTTGCTTCGCGCATTCTTTCACAAAAGTTATGGCTTAATTTGTAAAGCTCACCGCACATATGTTAAAAATGATTTTTAAGTAACATCTCGTTGCAAACTTCAAAGCGAGTGAACCGCTATTTAAATGCCATTAAGTCTTGAATTTTCAAGCCCCCTTGGTAACTGGCAATAATGCGCCGCCGAGGGCCACCTCTCGCATTGCCATCGCAGCGTCGTTTCAGAACTACGTAATGCGTGACGTTAGTCAACATTGCATCGCGTCTGAGAGAGCAAAAATTTTGGCGATAGCAATGATCTGGAAAAATATTCACGCATTACATCCTAAAACTGCAAAATTCAAAGTCACCTGGACAGCCGGTTCCTACACATCACTGTTGAAGCGACTCGAAACAAGAAGTCAAGGGAAAACTGAACTGTGAGCCATGCTGGCAGCGATCAAGCGCTTAGCCACACGTAGTCACCCAACATAACAAGGCTTAGCATAAACCTAAATCGGCGCTGCTTAACTTTTAAGGCACCATCTTGCAACCTTCCGACTGTTTCATTGCTTATTACAGCAATAATTTTGATAGAATACCAGTTGTCAAAACTAACCAGCCAATCGAACTCTTAAACCTAGTATCCATTTACCATGTAAACGACAGCTCACTGGCACAACATACTCAATTAGGCTGTAAACTTCGCGTCTAAGCTGCGGATTAATTAACTGAAAGATATTTTAGTACTTCTGCCTTTTCGTTTTGGTCTACGTGTGATATCGCACCAATAATCTCGAAAGCGTCGTAAGCGCAGCGATGTTCTCCAGTTACGATGGTGAACTGTTATATTGCCTATTGGTGATCGCGACCGAATTTTGATCAGAAAACGAAGTTTCAGTTGGCTTTTCTAAGGCGTAATATTGCTGTCCGTTTTTTGTAATTTCCAGTTCGTTAATGCTGAACGTTCGCACAAAAGGCTG